>JAAAYG020013972.1:7236-41961 GCA_009936455.2 Tomocerus minor
CATCATAAGAAGGAGAATGAACTCATATCTCCACTCCATAACTTCATTTCCAATTTATACAAGAGACGACGAACAAGAAGGAGCATGACTCATTTCGTTTAGTGTCGCGTCAGAATAATCACAGATATTGATTTAAGTCACAGTAGTATGCTTTACACTGAGATATGTTTCTACGTATATTTCTATGTATATTTAAGAGTAACACACCAGCTAAATTTCCTCTTTCTTTCTCGTATATGCTAATGGCATATATGTACAAGTAAACAAAAGATTTATTCATTTCGTGCAAGTAGATATGTCTTTTATATCAATATATCAACCATAGCACTTGGCTTTTATATTTCGTGTCCATGTCTCATCACTTTCAGATCCTCATTAAGTATTTAGATGTTGTCTTCTACTGTGTGCCTGCTTTTGACATGAAAGACAGGTTTCAACTTTGTCCAGTCTAATTACATCCTACAAATAGATTATTTACAAGGAAATCTATCCGTCTGTTTCACATGTAACTACGAGTGTTTCATTATGTGGTGGCAGTGATATAATAGGGAACGGATATTATATTAATATACTACATGGCAAATAAAGAATTAGGAAAGGGAAATTATGATTTCCGTTTTTGGGTGAAAGTCTCCTTTCACTTTGATTTCATTTCGTCAAAGTGTTTCCGAGATGAATTGGTTGACGCTAGAGCTAACTTCCTCTACATCTATTATAGTGGTTTTAAGCTCTATTTATCTTTGGAGTGTAGAGACATGTAAAAGCAATTCAAAAGCACTTTGGCTAACCAAGTTGAATGAAGAAGCTATGGTAATATTGGTAATCCTGCGGGAAATTGGAGGATTTTCAGTCGAACCTCTTTCAATGTATAATTGTCAGTGGAAGACGAAAGGTAGTAAATGTATAAATTGTCACTTGAGCAATGGCAGTCAATTCACTAGTGTCCCTAAGGGCCCTGGGCTAAGCTTTATACTAAATCTTGCTCGCAATCAAAGAAAGCAGCTCATTTTTCTCCAGTCTGTTTCAGTTAGCCCCGACCTATTTTCCATATAGAGGGCTATGTAATTCTGAAGGATAAGGGAAAGGATGTTGTTCCGTGGTTAGATTAAAGTTGTTTTTCTACTTGACAACTATGTATTCTGTTTTCGTGAGGTAAATTAATCTTTTTTAACTAAAGTCGTTGTTAGAATTGTAATATCCTCCGCAATGGTGTTGCGGTCGGTTGTGTTGGCTGGCACGGCAGAAGGCACAAGCTTCATACTGCCACTTAGCAATATAGATAGAAGTTAGAACAGACGCTCTTCTGTTATGCCAGAAGAGCTGATCTACTTATGTTAGTTTCAACTACCTACTTTTGCTTTTGTACATTTTGTAGCTGCATACTCATATATATATGTACAATGTACATAAGAGTAGGTGACTAGTAATAATGTATTTCCATTTGGCATATCTGAGCTTAGCATAGATTTTGGCATCTTTTGGCTTAGAAGTCAGATTGGGTAAAAGAGTCGTTCGTAACTGATTTGGTTTGGTTCAATTTGGTTGCATGAGTTAAGTTAGTTGAAAGAGTCCCACTGCCATTGCCATGTCGGTTGCATGGATTACTTCAACTTATTATGTAGACACGTAAGTAAACTATGTACAAGTATATAATATATCGATTTCTACAAACAAATGTATACGTTATTTGTGGGAGCTAGGCCGGAACCCGGTATATTTATAACGCAAACTTCTTCGCACACTGTTTTTCTATGTAGATAGAGAGAGGGAAAGAGGAGTTTAACTAACATTGTACGAACTGGCGAAACTAAATGCTAAAGCCAGAGCACTAACGATCCATGAACCCTTTGCAAAGAACATTGAGAATATTTTTTCCTTTTGTGAATGGATTTATGGCGTGATCCATTAGCTCCTTTCACAGACGGGTAATTGTGGCGTTTGTCCGTCTTGTCCTGCTCCATGGATGGAATGTTCTCTGTAGTCAACTTCAACTATTATGAGTCAAGGTCCGTTTTTCAAGTGTGTCACATTTTTAGCGACAATTTGCAAAAGTTCCGGTTTCTTTTGCAGTAACCTTTGTCTTGAAAAGAGGGGAAAAATCACTTTTACCGCAGGATGAGATATGATGTCTGTGTTTTATCCAGTTTAAATGCACGCTCATGAATTTCATTTAGACAGATGGATGCATGAATAATAATGGATTATAGAGTCTGCCTTTCAACTCGGTTCAACTGACTCAAGTCAAATTTCCAACTCTATTAAGTCTACAGCAGTCAAGTCTCAGAGCTGTTCTTGTCAGCTATTGTATGTTTTTGTTGTCTCGACACATCATACTCACAAAAGGCTATGAGCAAAGGGCTAAACTCCTCTGGAAAGTCAAACCTATGCCCACAATCAGTCGAGCTGACGAATGTTGATTCTATTTCCTTGTGTTTATATCTGAAGAACCGACTCCTACTCATACACATCCTTATAGCATATCCTCATTCCTTTTATCCTATAACATTATATATATTAGGGCTCGACACGAAGATCTTTTTATAGCACCCACACACATTCACTTCCATAATGTATCCGTAATGGTGTACTGTTATGTGCTCTATGATCCTGTTACACTTAAATAAGAATTTATACACAATACAACAACCTAATACTACAATGTACCTATGCATCACTCTTAAACTTCCCCTTTATTTATTACACTAACAAAACCATGATACTTATTTACAAAACCAGTCTTCTACAATGAGCTAATGCGTAGATAAAATAAATGCTTAAAGGCATAACCGTCAACTCTCGAGACTCTTCCCTTGAAACATAGTGTGACTCTGCCTATGCATGATTTTCTACTTTCGCTACTGCAAAAAAAAATCCGTCCGAGAATTGCATTTATTATGTATGTTCATGCTGAAACTCTGTCATGTCGACTTGCATACATATTTATCATTACATCATGCCTTGCATGCTCCATATTATTCATACTTAGACGATACGTCATTGTTATTCGTTATGCGCCCCTGCATTAATCTAATAACCGACTCGCATTACATATACACATACCCGATATCGGATCCTGTGCACAAAAATTAAAAACATGTTTGTCCTCGGTATCTCCCCTCTCATCTACACTTAAAACGTAGGGCGGATGGTTGCTGTTCGTTAGTTCTGCACAAACAGCAACTGTTATTGTTACATTTGTTTATAATTAGATGGCTCCATTTCCATATTCTCATTTCATCACACCTAGTGCATAGAGTAATAAAATTAGTTTGAAGTGTGGCTTTGATCTATTTTGCCTTTGTTACCTTCATTAACTGAATAATGTTTATTATTACTAACATATAAGTAGTAAAGATGATACTCCTTTGCTGCATGCTCTAATTGTAACTGAGCCCTTATTCATTAGTGCTCATGCAACTATCTAATGATATACAAGGTAAATATGGAAATTATATTGGAATTAGTATCTAACTATAGAAAAGTTTTCTCTCTGTTATTTAATAGCACAGTTCATAATGCCTCATCTCAAAATTTACAGGTTTGCAATGCAAACATTTCTATGAACTACTCCACTATGCACTACTGTTCTAAATTCAAGTTTCGAAATTTAGTTTTCCCGAGTTTCCTACCACCAAACAAGAGGGAAGAAGATTTCTTTTTTTTATGTAAACAAAAGATATCTTTTTAGGTAGTTTACTATGAACTTCCCATTGTTTATGATAATAGTGGCTGTTTTAATTTGGAAAACTTTTTGGTTTATTGTACAAGCTAAGCAGGAGGAAAGCGGAACTCTGTTAGTCTTTGACTAAAATTGCTGAAGTTAACAGAATAATTTTCTGAAAATATTTGCAAAGCTTTCTCAATGAGAGTGATTTAATGTTAAAGATGCATGTAGATAAGTACCCATTTCGTATTTGAATTGGAGTAGTATCTGTAATGAAAAAAAGAGGATAGTAGGTACAAAATGGCTTGCTCGTGTTTTTATTTGATAGTACAAGGTTCTGTGACGACAGTCTTGAGTCTTTTGATTTTTCTAGAATGTAATATACGTATTATTTTACCTCTGCTCTGTATACAGTTCAAGGTGAACGAAAGACATGAGCGGGGAAGTGCTGAGCATTTATTATAAGGCTAAGCTTTAGTTACAATTATCTTTACTTACTGCATTAGCCAAACAACTCAATCCAATATCCGATAGAGCTCAACTGTCATAAGTAGTTACACACTTTGCGAAATGGTTTAAGCCTAAGTCTGACATAAGTAGCTTCTATATGTGAGAATGTACATGCTCACACGTACGTATATATAAAGTCAGTAAAAGTATTTAAGTGAGGTAAGCGAAGCTTTGGTCTGGACAAACATTTCGTTTTATCATTGACACGACAAAGTTGACTGCTACATGTAAGTAACACAGTGTCTCGCATTAGGGGCTCTCCTTACACAGTTTAAGACTTAAAGTGCTCGTTTTTTTATGAAGAGACATTACACACTGGTAATGGCCAATGCTCGTGCGTCACGGCTACAGAACGGAGCTTAGTAGGTAAATGTTGCTAGTCGAGAAGGCAACATCAAAAGGCAAAGTAGAGCCGTATAAAGTGGATTTGATGTGTTCCTTGTTGAATGAATTCATCGATCATAAGTAATTCAGGAGGAAAGTTACACTCGTCGCAGAAGTACTAAGGACTCTTGTCCTGCCATGCCCTGTCCCAACTTCTACTCAAGTCCCTACAATATTATTATTATTATATTATACGGATCCTACAGTTCTACCTACCTATGTTGTTGCATGAGGATCTTAACTCGACAAAGCTCTCCACATTCACATAAGACTAAAACTAGTAAGTAAGAGAAAGGTACCTCAGAGAACTCACAGAACTTTGGATTATTGAGACTTTACTGCTTTCCTCTCTTCTCTTAGCCATCCTTACACATTTTCAACGAGAACAAAAACTTGTGTACACTTTACTAATACATTTATTCTGACTGAGTGTAATTCATGGAACAGGATGAAATGTCACACTCATAAAGATAATAGACACCCTATAAAGTCAACATAAATAACATGAGAATATATCCATCCCTCTTCATACTTAGGTTATGTTGTTGTCTGAAAATTTTATTAGCTATTTAGTTATGCTTTAGCCTTCAGCCTAAAAAACAGTCTATACCTAAGTGCTAAAGTATATCCATGTGTTTCTACATGTAAATAATGTTGACTGATATGTGCAAGAAAAGTAAGATCTTTTTTATCTTAACTGAAAAAACGCATAGATGAATAAAAACAGAGTATTCATGCAAACGAAATGTAGTTAGTTAGTTTGCAACTCTCTCTCTCGTGTCTACATTTCCGTTCCATGTAGGATAACAAAAGAAAAGCAAAGAAGGTAAAGCCAACTCAAAGGAAACATGAAAAAGAAAGTGAAGCGCCTAAGTTGAAAGTACAGAGACGTAGAGTTGATAAGTATATGTAGGTGAGTGATATACAGATATGACTTTTTGAAATGCGAGAAGATAGGAAGATGGAGTCTTGTTTTGCACGCAGTGCAGTTTGTCACTGCAGTGCAGTAAAAGCTCCGAATAAGACTCAAAGTCTTTGGGAAAAGTAACTATTAAAGTAGCGTATAGGAATAATAAGAAGAAGAGGAACTAACTAATATGAGGTTTACATATAGCAAATCGAACTAATAGTTGACTTTGACTAAGGAGATAGGATTTCCCGAACTGGAACGCAAATTATACGTACATATGTAGGTACATGGTCGTAAGAACTCCTCGAACTGTTTCTTGAATAAGTATATCTAGGTAGTTGGACAGTAGACAGATGTATAGGACAGAGAGAGAGAGAGGTAACGTCTTTCTCACCAAGACAAGACAAGATGATAAGAGTTGTAATGTAATGGAAGGATTTAGCATTTAGCCATTGACTCTGCTTTTAGCTCCTATCCTTTAAGTTTGTCTTTGCTGTGGCCAGGCTCTGTGTATTAGGAGCTTTTCCCTCTCTTATTTCCACTACTAACTTCTAATGTAACCGTTTTGCTTTTCTTCAGTTTCCTTTCGCCAAAGTTGGCTAAGTCCTGTCTGATTGTGGGAATATGTCCTATTGGCAAAAGGATAGAGACTTGGGAAGAAGTGCACATAGGGTGAGACTTTGAAAACATGCATAGAATATATATTAGTCTATAGGATGAAGTATATTGAGTGTTCCTTTTCTTATAATACTTAAACTATATTCATTTCCTTAAGGAAAGTTAGATTTTCGGAATAGTAGTACTAAAAGTATAGAAATACATTTAAGACTGTGTGAGAGAGAGAGAGAGAGAGGGAAATAGAGAGAGACACTAAAGGAGTTGCACAGAATCTTGTAAATTCATTTCCACGCCAATGTGCATACGAGTCTGAGGAAAGTTTGTGCTCGATTTTCGGTTCTCTCTCTTTCTCTCTCTCCGCTCGACTGTAAATGTTACAATTTTCTTTTTCCCATTCTGAGAGACTCAAAGGTTTTGTGAATGAGTGACAACAATTGAGTTGGAATGGGAGGCTGTGTGTTGGTATGGGCGTAGTGTGTTTGCCTAGCAGTTATATGATTTGGCGGAAAGGCTAAAGCTCTAGTGTACAATTTGGTGGATGAAGAGTAAGAGAGCGGTATTTATAGAGTCGTCTTTGGTCGTGGCCGATGAAGTGTTCTCCTAGTACGTATGAACAATAGAGAGTTGACAGTGGAGGACCGGGCGACTGTACATGAGGTTAGGTAGGGCTGTGAGGAGCGGAAGGAAGGGAGAAAGAAGGAATATCCAGCCAGAAAGATTTCGGCTACTCCTGGAACTAGAGTTGGCTGCTACAGTTTGCAAAAGCAAGTGTTGGAAGTTGTCAAGGAATAGTGGCTGGAGGCTGGAGCTAGCTCGCTAAGCCTTAGCTCGGCTTTATAATGTTCTCTGCTCTGCTTTTCCTCTGTTTCTCCCAGTGGCTTGCTTGGCTATGACTCAAAGACGTCTGCGCGCATCTGGATCGAATTCCTCTTGAAAAAATTCCCCGTTTTACCGATGTGATCTGGGAAGAGATGAGACGGCTGGACCATTTGGGATGTTGAAAGCTAAGTGTTCGTCTCGTCTCTTTGGTTGGTTGTCTTTAGCTCACTCAAGTCAGTCAGTCTCATGAAATAAACACCGCGGCCTGAAACAGTTGAGTGTTGAGTGCGAGATTGAAGGCTATCCGTCTGTTGCTGCATCAGATCACAACGTAGAGGAAGAAAAAGAAGAGAGAGAGAGCCCGTAGCTTACTCATCCTTTCTCAGTGATCTTCCTCAACTAACTAAGTATTCGTAGTTACGACGAGATCTCATCGCCAATCCACAATTTTCCGCTCCCGTTCTCAGTCAGCATGAAAATGATGAAAAAGTTTATCATCCCCTCGGTGGTGCATTCCAATATCGTGCTCCCTTCACTCTTTCAATTCTGATCTGATCAATTTTTCAAGAGGACTACCTCGTCCGACCATCTTTTCCATCTCGATCCCTCACGTCTTCATTTTCCGTGCCTTTCTTTATTATTGACACTGCTTTTCTCAGCTCACCTTCGCCCGCCCTGAATCTTTCATCCTTCACAACCGAAAACCGACCTACTCCAAAACAGTTTATCCGTCTTCTTCTCTTACAACAAAATAGCATTGCTGGAAAACAACCATGTTGTTGTTATCTCTCAATTGTTCTAACTGTGCCGAGAAAACTAGTTGTTACTTTTCCACTGCTATTATCTCTTGTACTTTTCACTCGGCCACGACTAGCACTGCAACTTCCTTTTCTATTGCTACTCCTCAGCCCGCCGCCGCTCCTCCCTCAATTCTAGTAATCAAAGAAAACCAGAGTCTTGAATTTTCCAACAAGTGAGTAGAGCAGAAATATTATGCCTTCTCTTGTAGTATTCCACTAAAACTCTCACATATTTATATGGGGCCAATGCCCCTGAGAAATTCACTTCGTCATATGAGAGACTCCTTCGCGGTCTGGAAAGTTAATCCCGATGTCATCATTGAAGCTGAAGAGTTTCGTCCACCCAAATCTATTGCCAGTGAAAAAGTTGAAACGGTAAGGTATTATTTAGTTTTCCACTAAATAAACATCTTTTCATGACGTCTCTCTGTCACTCTTTCCCTCATTTCATCTTTTACCGACCTTGGGCTAAAAAAAACTTGTTCATTTACATAATTCATCCACTAAGTTGTTGCATATTTTCCGTACAACAGCTAGAAAATCCTAACAAAAAGTTGTGAGTAAAGAAAAATGGCAAAAAGCGAGCACATTGACCGACTTTACTCATGAAAATGCAAATGGTAATGTGTATGATGGCTGAAGTTGAAGTAGGTATTCCATTTCTTTATTATGATTCTAATGGAAGATAGACTCAAAGATCCATATCATTATTGTCTGTGTACTTATGTGCTTATGTATGGTTAAGAGGAGTTGTTTCCCAGTGTTAACGTGGTGTTAGACATAATAGAATTCAGACTCATCATCACCAGCTCATTCAGTACTGAGTAGGAGAGTACTAAAGCTATTATGCCCAACAGTAGTAGAATAATAAAATCCACAAATAGATAAAAAAGGAAGCAGAAGCCACTGGGGAACATTTCATTTTTTTAAAGCATACGTTCCCTGACAAAGATTTCCTTTGTATATCCCTATTCTGTTAAACACAGTCCAGTGCACTTCATTTGGCAAAATTCCAATGAAAGTATTACATACATGTCAACTAGGTTATGTTCTCTTCATTCTCCTCTCCCCTTTCTACCACTCATTTCCTATTTTATCTTGACTTTGCTTTTTCCGCTCCCCATCTAATACAGTAGGTATCTCTTGAAAATGTATGTTATTGTGCTTGAAATCCCATTTTCTGCGTACACAGTCGCTGTAAAAATGGTTTTAGAGGGTGATGGTGCCCTAGATAGTCCGTCTTAATACAAATAGCCGGATAGGAGATATTAGCTTAATAGGAATCTTTACCTTTGAGCTTTACCTTAGCTCGTTCGTAGTTTCTAACGACTCATATTATTATATCACTGCTTTTCAGAGTGATATTACCATTCTGTCTGCTCGTACTTGACTGTACATTTCATCGATCGTCCTTTTCGTCGAGACCAGAGGCCAAGAGGACGAAGAGGGAAGTCAGATAGCAGTTCACTGGAAGAGAGCAAAGAGAAAGCTTTGTAGCGTTATGCATACTTTATGGCTACACAGGGCAAAATGTACACACAGACACAATATGCTTTATAGTATACATGTGCCCTGAAGAGAGATCTATGTGTATGGAATAATATGTTGTAGTTAAATATATCCTCCTTGTTATACATTTGTGTGGAAGGAGGGTTTATACTGAAATTCTCATCATCATCCTTCCGAGAATCCTCCCAAATTCCACCTACCTGACTAGTGGATAATAATTTATATATATGTACACCATTCTCCGAATCTTGCTGAGAGTTCCACCGAGGAAAAACACACAGAATGGTCCAGGGACATTTTCCCTCCAATGTATACGTAGTTTTTATTAGAGAGAGGATTCATTTTATTCTATCCTCTGCTCTGTGTACTGGGATAATGTATAATTTATGTATGTGAACATCCATTTTAAACCTTTCCCTAGGTTTCCACGACTTTCTCTTACATAGATACATTAAGTTTAATAAGCCACTATACAATGGCAATAAGATCCTTATAGTTGACAAGCAGAGTGAAAGTTGCCATCCATATTTGATATGTCTGCGTGCTGAGATACATTGTATTGGAAATCGGATCTGATGCAATTCATGCTTTCTCCACACACAACATCAGCGGGGGAACTGGCGTAGTAAGCATTTTCCAGAGGCGGAGGCTGACTTCCTGGACAAACCGAAAGGTTGCGTGCACCCCCTAAACATTCTTTCTCTACTCTGTGCAGTAATCCTCTGATTCTGCTCGAAAAAAGCAACCGTTACATTACGTGAGAGTTACTCTAAGTATCTACAGAGAGAAATGAAATAGAAACATTTTTCTTCGTCTCGTCCAAGTTATATTATTTCTTTTTCCTTCCCTCGCTCACTCTCTCACTCTCTCATACAACATCTACGTGTTCTGTCCTGAAGTGTATTGCATGAGATCCTTCTTTCTCTCTCTCTTCCCTCCATCCAATAATACAAACCAGTTTAAGTTTCCTTAGTTTTCAGTTGGCGTTTTCGGCGTGATGGAGATGGAGATGAAGTAGGGAAACGCCAAGTCAGTTCACTTACCATTATTATTACACTGTTCCTCCTATACAAACGCTTTCGCCAACACTACAAGCTACAGCTCTGATCTTTTCTACTGATGTATGTAAAAGCCGACATATAAGCACGTCCTCCTCCCCTGCATTAAGTAAATAGAAAACAGCAATAGCCTAATAGTATATTCTGATACGTACTTAAACATAAATACTTTATAGTCTCCACTGTTTGAAATTGGAATAGAAAGAACCATTCTACTATAAATTCCTTGTTTAATTATTCATAGATTTATGGGTCATCTCTTTTTCTTTTCGTTTAATTCTAGTCTTGTCTCTAGAATTCCTACGTAGCATTTACTTAATGCGCAAGAAAACGTGGAATCTCTCCCTCAATTTCCCTACAAAATGGATCACTAATTTTATTTTAGTAGCATTGCTAACAATAAGTGTACATTTGCTAAAGGTTGTATCTGTCCATGAAAAGTACAAGTGTCTAGAGTCATTCTTAGCATAGAAAATGTAATGAGACCATTCAAGTAGGGAATAACTAATGATATGGCCTTTTCTTCTTCGTCTCTACATATAGATACTTTGTCTGTAGGAAACAATATAGTCGGAGTAGTGTGTGACATTAGTTCTGCTTTTATGCCCATTGCATTGAGTTGCAGAACATATTTATACATACATTCTTCGGATATGTGAAGAGAGAGTAATACAATTCCATGCTATTATGTTCGGAGAAGAGAGAGGCTCCGACTGACAATCACCGCTCTGCCCTTTCTTCTTGGCAATCTTTTATTTGTCTTCCGTTCTTTGAATATTTATGATCATAGTTGATCTTATCTTTGCACAGCAATGTGCAGCCGTCCTTCCTTGCTCTACAAGTTATATATACATATAATATCAGCAGATGCAACTTTTATGTAAATAGATCAACTGAGAGTGGAAATAAATACATTAGCTATTATTATAGGCATAAGTATATGGTGTTTAGAGTGCAGTGTGGGATAATTATAATAATTACACACGTTTAGTACTGTTATGTAATGGGCTTATGAACCTTAGCCTTTTTCCTATTAAACTTTTGGAATCTTTTCTACAAAAGAAATGGAGTATCTTTGTAGAGTCTTTGTGGGAGTGGAGCTAAATTCACTAACAATGAGAAGAAAGAGATTATGAATAATGGTTGCTGGGAAAAGCTTCAGGCTTACAATTAACAATTAGCGAATATTATGCTTTTTCATAGTATTTCTCTATTATATGAAGTTATATCTATAATCGGTTGTGAGTTGATGTAGATAAAAGGCTTAGTAAAATAGCCTCTCTCTGTTTTTAATGTATTTCTCGTTTCAGTGAACTGCGAACAAGCTTTTAAACTCAAAGGATTATGTCAAGTTTAAGTAAACTAGGATATTGTGAGAATTATAGCGGGCCATAGGAAATATATAGTGTTTATTTCCAAAATGATGACTATTTATGTTCGTTTAATGATAACGTAGGCAGTGCTGCAAGAGATTTGTATTTGTGCAAGAATCATATGATGTTGGAGTGTGCAAACATTTCCTTTGCACGTGTACAGTATGAACTCAGATGTTATTGAGGAATACTACGAAAATGTGAATGTATGTAAGTACACACTATTATTGGAGTTCGCACAACACTCCATAACAAATGTAAAAGTTCACCATTAGCTTGCAGAATTCATGGAAAATATATCAAATGTTATAGGTCATATATTTTTGTCTGTTTTGTGAGTGAGTGAACTGAAGAAATTGTTCAGCGATTCAATAGTAGGTAACTACAATTCTAATAAATACTAAATGTAGGCTACATAATATGCGTTAGCCTCAATTGAAGGCGATACGTCACTTTGTAGATACCTTGAGCTCCACAGCACAATAGCTTCAACATTCAGGTAGAAAATTTGAAATTATTTATACCGGAGTAGGTAACAACTGTATTACGTAAGAAAAGGGAAATATTCGAATGAACATTTTCACGCTGGCATTTCCAGCTCCCATTAGATTACTATTTTTAGACTTGAATATAAGGCAAAAACAGTTTGGAATTCGCATTTGCACTACATACATAGTGTGGCATTAAAAGAAAATGCTTCTATATATGGACATAGAGAGATTCATGGAGTGGATGAAATGGAGTAGGCACAAATTCCCTTTCCTTTGTCCAAATCAATTATTTAAGACTTTCAGTCAATATGTTAGTTAATTGAAGTGAAAAGAAGGAAAAAAAGTTAGAGGAAGGGAAAAGTTAAAGGTAAAGTGGTTTCGTTATTCCATGTCTAGGATTCAAAGGGCAAAATCATCAAATTCCACGGAGAGAGATTCGGATGGGCCGTCTTTTGTTTCATCTGTAGTGATTAATCTTGGGAGCGGAAAAAATTCTGATTTCTTTGCTACCTACTACTTCACCATACATCTAATGTTCAGGCATAATCACCCGGCTTTCCTTACACGGGAAGTGAGCAAGGATATATGTCGAGTGTTCCTATTTCCTATGTACACATAGAAAAGTGTTCAATGCACCTTAGTTCCTGTCAGTCCTTAGAATCCAACTATCCAAACCAAGTATAGAGCTTGGCAAATGAAGCAACTCACCTTTTGTACTCCTATTACAACCGGTTCAAATATCACGAACGAAACTTCTTTTACAACATCTATGTAATATATATAATATATATACTTATCCCAATGGATTATGATGATCAATAGATATAACTGATATAAGGTATATTATTTGTGCTTTAGGATATTCAATCTCTTCCTGATCCTTAGTTAGTGTATATTAATGCACAACTGTCTATATTACTAGTAAGTATAGGTGAAGAGGGAGGAAATCCTAGGATACTACGTTGCAGTTGTCAAGTCATAACTTCTGTTGGTGATTTATCACTTGCTTGAGAAATTCTGAGATGTACTCAACAAAGATGAAAGTACTTTTGCTATTCTGTTTGCATAAGTACGGTTCAAGGATTCGTTTCACATTAGTTCACATTGATGTTCTCCTTCTTTGATGACTGTCTGGTCTGGAGAGGATATGCTGTCATGCTGTCATGTTCGACATTAGGCCATATCAAAACTGGAGCACAACCTAATGCAAAGTAACAGAACTGAACCGAGCTGCTTTTGCCTCATTCGTGTGGCAATTTGCCAAAACTCCTGCTGCAAATCTCCAGAAAAAACACAAGCTTTTCTTAATTTCAACAACGTTGCAAATACATTTCGCCAGAAAAACACACTATTAAAAAATCGCGGAGCTTTTCTCTACGAAAACCCCCCAAACTTCACCTATTATAAATAATGATGCTCCATATATATAGAAAAACTCTTTTTAGTAACTGAGTATAATAGATTATTATAATATTATAGGTAGCATTATAATCAAAAAGCTATTTATCTTAGTAGTAAGGAAAAAGTAAAATCGGCAAAAAGCAAGATGACGCAAGTTTTATTATACAATGGGATTTTATTTTGAAAAGGTGGGCAAAGAAAAGTTTTTGCTTTAGGTACTTGATGGATTTCTCAGAATAAATAGCATTATAATATTGAATGAAGTAAAGTCATTTTTCATGGAAGAGAAAAGCCCCTCTCTGGAGCTCGAGTGAATCAATTAGGATTAATTTTTTATCTGTATTCACTAAATATTTAACGGACAAGTGTATAGGTAGCCATCCAGTCTTCTTTATTTCTTTCAGTGAGGTGACTTATGAAATATTCATAAAGAAAGTCGTCGCACCGAGTTGTTTGTGATTGTGACTTGAATTGATGTAGTAATGTTTGGGGGGACGAGAGAGGCCCTATTATAATAATCCCGTTACTCTTTACATCACAAAAGTCAAATAAAAATTCCCATGTTTTATGCATGACAAGAAAATGATTCCTGTCCGAAAGGTACATTAGTCACCGGTGGAAAGTCCGCTGAAATGACGTCCTCCTCCCAACAAATATATACAATCCAGCTCAAAACTCCGTTCGATGAAACATGCTCTTCTGTCTCACTCAAATCACAATAATCGTTGCCTCTACATCCAACATGCTATAATAATTCAGATAATAATAGGCTATTCCTCTGAATTTGACTGTGCTTGTGTAACCTCCTGCCTGACTAACATCTGAAGCAACTAATTTCATCAATAGCCTCTAGTGTAAAGGTAAAATCCACTGTAATTTGTATACACAGCAACTCTATTTTGTAGTTGGTTCTCTTTTCAGTCTTTTCAATTAGAGGTACGCACGGAGGAAATTTGTGGAAGCGCTTTGTATGCAGGAATTTATTGAGACTTAGGAAAAGTTGTGTTGGCGAATTCCAATTTAATGCACAGCATGAGCCTGGCGTGGTGGAACTAAAATTAGTCAGGGTGAGCGAAACCGATATCAATTTATCAGCCCCATTTCAAAAGTTTCTTTGAGGTCACTTTTTCCAACACTTTGGTAATTACTTGGGAAAATGTAAGCAAGTTATTTGACGTATCGAAACTTATTCCATAATCATAATTCCTATCTATGCTATTTATAAGTGCTCTAATGTAGCCAATAGCCATGCGTCTGGAAAAGACTTTCTTGATGCACTCTAGCACTACCTAATGCAAATGAGAAATATTATGGTGACATTTTTCCAATGTCCGATGACTATCCAAATAAAGTATGAGAAATTTCCTGTTTGACCCGACTTAATGTGTCAACGAAAAGCCTGCATCCTTGCAGTCGAGACGAAGTTAAGTGAGGAACTCCGCGGGTAGTTTAACAATGTAGTTGATTATGTGCTCGATAAGCTATGTGCATACTAAAGGGAAACTAATGTGTATAGTAGAAAAGCTCTTGAATCATTCTGTCAACTGGATAGCCCAGTTAACCTACATTATTCAAGTAGTCTCATTATTTATTTCTTAAGCTCTCCCGTAGTCAGTCCAAGTCTCTTTTAGCCTGCTATGCCTTTATGTTGTTTTTATGATTCAGGTAGGTCCACTAGTAATTAGCCCCGTATGAAAAATAGATTTCTAGTTATGCATGCAATTTGCTTTGCCCTTGTTTCCGAAATCTGAACCTATAGTTCATTTTACGACAAAGCTTAATTAATTGAATTTAGTAAACACAGTGATGCAAGAGTGAAAGATAAGCAAAATAACAAATTGTCTTTTGAAAAGGATTAATTGTGCATTTTACTGTTAATTAGATGAATTGCTTAGGTAGGTAGGTATTTAGGTAGTGTGGCTAGCAATATCAATAGAATTGAATACTATGGAAATTCCTTGTGTTCCGTACGTAGGAGTACCTGTATTGCATTTTGTGCTGGTACAAGCAAAAGCACTTGAAAAATAGTGGTTTCATCGACATTCTCTATCAGGTATGTTCATATTAACAAAGTGAAAATAATGGTGGCTGGGAGGCTCAATGGAAGAAGGGAATCTTATTTGAATCTATGTGAAGTGGATTATGTTGAGGGAGAGAGAGAGAGAGAGAGAGGAGGTATTTTATTATGAGGCTACGATAAGGATTTAATGGTAAATATATGGATAAAGAAAGAGCCACGATCAACTACAAATACATACATAGTAACACATTACAAACATATTTAAGTGTACATATATTTAGAAGGCCTGAAGAGTTGTGTGGAATTGATGGGGGCGGTGCTGTGCTAGAAACTTGCACTTTTTTATTCCTCATGCAAATGTGTATATAATGTAAGTAAAAAGAACCAGAGCGCTTTTCTTGCGAAAACTACGTACCTCTATAATATATCTCTACATAGAGGAGAAATCCGAATATGGACGTGGTGAGTTGAAGTGTGCCTGTTCCGTCTCTTACTACGTTTGGTCTTTTTCTGTGGCCAGTTCCTATTGCTCCTCTCCTGCATACTGTATGTATTACTACTATGTATGTATATAGAGGAGAAGAGTCTCGTGAAATACATATGGCTCTACAACTAACAATTCGGCGAAAGTTTTTGGCTTTGGTTAGGAAAAGAGTCTCCCCACCCGAGCTGGAATGGAATTCGACTTCCTTTGCTTGGCTCAGCCGGTTGGTGCGGCAGAAATATTGATGGGCTGCAACGGAGAGGAAAGAATCTATTCATAGGAGAAATACACAGGGCAGTCACTGCTACTCCTTACTTACTATAATGCGAGTAACTCCAACTACCTACTGAAAAGAGAGAGAGAGAGAGAGAGAGAGAGAGAGAGAGAGGGAGAGCTAGGAAACTAAAGAGTGTATCTTATAGTTAAGTACTGTGTTATGTTTTCAGATGGATAGATATAGGGGAGTTGAGGAGAAAGGAGCTGGAGAAAGGGCTTCTCTGCCAGACTCAAAGTTGAACGAGCTAACTCACTCTTTCGCTCTCTCACCTTCTAAACTTTCGTATCTGTGTAGTAGAGCCCTTTAGCCAATGCTTCTTACAACTACAGGAGCAGAACAGACAGTCTCAAACAGAAAGACCATAGCAAGCACTGCGTCTCCAGAGTCCCAAGAAAACTTTCGTCAGTTGCAGACAGTGACACGGCACTCGTCTTGACGCTACTCCCTTAAAAATTGCCAAGCCTCCCCTCTTCACTCACATTTCCTTTTATTTTATCGGTGACATTCAATCCAACATTTTCACAAGATAAGCCGCTCTGTGTACACATAGTCACCTGTGATATATCTGACACAGACAACATGGATATTGTCTTTGATCAGTTCAATATTAGAACAACTACACTCTACGCAAGCGACAGTTAGACAGAGAAGGTTAATCTCCAATCCAATTTATTGTTCATTTACTTTTCCTATGCTGTGAGAGTGTACACACAAGTTACTACTCACTTCACTACTTATACTAGACTAGTTCATTCATAGCCGACAGATAAACATTACTAACACACACATTTATATTCTGGCTTTATAAATACATTCTCTTGTGGAAATAGAGGATTCCTCTGGTGATAAACACACCAGTCTACTTACCTTCACGTCTGACTTCCTATCTTATACTCACAGAGCTATAAATACAGTTCTCTCACTTGCACAGACTTTAAGTGCAGGTAATTTTTGTCTCAAAATGACTCAAATCACCATGCTCAACATCTCGTAAGAATCCGAAAACCTCCTCTAGTCCTTCTATCATTCACTGCGTAAAAGAAAAAAACATGGTTTATATTTGACGACCATTCTTACTCGTGCCTCTGGATTCAACACACCAGTGCCATTAATATTCTACTGCCCATTTTCCTACTCATAAGACTATCATTTCAACGGACAACTGAACTTCTTTTCACACGACTACTCCCACGAGACCAGACTTCATCGGTGAAAGAATCATAAATATCCAATATAGCACTCATCCCTTTTGATTTCCTATGTATTAGCCACAGCAAATGTCCTACTTCTCTCTCAACTATCTCATTTAAGTCACTTCACAACAAGAATCACAAGTGCCACTTTCATCCTCTAATGGCTGCGAACAGAATATTTTATTTCGTGGTTACGTAAGACTTGACTTTGTTCTCTGATTCCTATCATCATCCCATAAATTGATAAATGTGTGAGTTGATTCCACTGTGGGATTATGAGGACACGTGTTTCGTGATCGTCTCCAATTAAATCCTTTCCATCAATCTGCCGACACAGGATTTGTACTTTTCCAATCGCTTAATATATATCTTTGGGGACTAAGTGAAATATATATAAGCATATATCTAAAATTGCATATATCTGGGGCTGGCTAAAGAATCCCTCTGAACTATTTTTAACGAGATCGGATTTGTAATTATTTTAGTACCATTATTGTACTATTTTATTACTGCAATTTGAGAGACTGTATTTCTAACGACTGTTTTATGTATTCGTTACGCGAATGATATATAAATATATATATATAACTAAAAGACATTTGAAAGTGTTTGATGTTATAGTAAGTGGATTGTTTTACGGATACGCTACAGTATGTACGTACTCCGTAGTTAATAGAATAAGCAATGTGTCCAAAGGCGGTGAACACTAATGGCAATAATGTTCTTAGTGGGATTTTAGAAATTGTGCTCTTAAAAGCAATATAGTGTTTCTTGTCGACTTGTGCATAGTAGAGTTTGAATTGAAGGAGATCTTAAGTAGAAAGTAAGTGTCTCTCTACCGGCAATCGGCAAAAGAAATCTGTAGAGATGCTATGCATTATTTACTCTAGGACTGTGGTTGGTTATTTTCGGATGTAGTGATGTTTTTGTTGTTTTGGTGCAACTGCTTTTAGTTTAAAATCCGAATAAATTCTGATCAGGAAAGGGAGGAAAATGTATGTGTACGTGCCATGGTAGGATGATGCTGGGGTACGAGGGTATCTCTGTGCCATTACCATCGGTGGATGTTTATATCGATCTGCTAAATCTGTACACGTATAGGAGATATCGATAGGGACGAGTGTCGTATAATAATATATCTGTATAGGGGATCCCACACCCGCACTACTGCCTAATGATTGGCTGAGGTTTATAATGTGTTTGAGTCTATTGTGTGTAGAGTGTAGTTTCCTGGAGAAAGCAGTGGTGTCTGGTCACTAGTCGTAGTCCACTGCTCTGTCCAGTTCATATATTTCTAGTAAAGTAAAGTGACGCAGTGAATTTAGTTTGGTGTGTGGTCGGTGTTTGTGCTATGCTATGTTCTCGGTAGCATCACTATCTCTTTTTGATTGCGGTGAGTCAAGTGAAGTCCGTCAAGCCAAATGGCCAGCAAAAGAAAGTGATGAATTCTCCAGAAGAAAAATTCGATCCATTAGAACCTGTTTCCGATGACACTTAGCCAGTGGTTTTGTGTGTTGTTGGCTACCTCGTAAATCTTTTCTCTCAGAGCTTTTTGTCCATCGGCCAAAAATTCCAAAAAGAGTCATTTGTCGTGCATTCTTTGGCCAAAATGGACGATAATACATCTTGACATGTCTTCTGTTCGTAAACCGAGACTTCAGCGACAGAAAACTTACGGAGGAGTTGGTTCTGTTGTTACACCACCTTTAAGGGGTCCCTCCACTGAAAGTCAACATTCCAACCATTCCTTGCCAGTACCTGGAAACAATGGAGGTAGCTTGCAAGCTACTCCTCTTCTTCACAGACAACGAAATCCGCCCTCTTTAATCCAACAACAGTCTGACCAGTCTGGAACACGCTCTGCTGCTGAGAAACGGGAGACTTTCAAATGGAGTGGAGTCACTGTTAGTTTTGATGCAGAGTCCATCAAAATCGAAAACGAAGTAAACGGAGCACCACCCGGTATCAAGCAAATTGGCAAAGAGGTATTCCCCTTCCTACAAGTTTCAAATTACATTTGTTTGCCATCAGCCCAATTAAATAGTCAGTAGTATATAGATATAGTAGTATATATGTATATTTTAGATTTTCCCATTGTAATGCCTTTCGTATTCTACACATTTTGTAATCAATCTGTAAAAAACATGTTATCTTTTTTTGCTTCGAAATATAATTAATTATGGCATACATACCTTATTGACTTGCCAAAATCTTCAGTTGTTTTTGTACATATCCGCGAAATTCAATTTCGCAATGTAGCTGTTCAATGTAGTCGCTCCAATTCCAATCCGAGAAGTACCTTGAGAAAAGCAGACAGGAAATTCTTGAAATATTTTAAGTCCTTTTACATGCTCGGCAATTCATTGCCGTCTAAATGACAAATATTCCCGGGGAATTAACTTGACATTTTTTATTCTACTTTCTAAAATAAGTACGCAGTAAGTAGTTCTTGTAGTACCCGTATTTTAGACTTTAACTTTCAACTTAATAGCTCGAGAGGTTTATCCCGAGAGTGATTTGCCTACAACTGACGAACAAGTGCCATGCCGTAGTCAGAGAGAAAGTAGTGTTCTTACAGTTAGTCTTTCTGTGAAGCACGCATAATGACTCTTCGGGTTTTGCCATTAGATCAGAGTAGTCTCTCTATCTACTAAATAACAAAGTGTCCAAACCCTGAGCTATGCAAACTTTGTTGTAATGTCAGCTAATTGATATTAAAGGAGAGTTGAGCAAGGATGCGGTTCACCAACTTTCAACTGTAGAACCACCATAGTTAGTAGGAGGAGTACCAACATGAGGATGAAATCAGTGAATTGGTCCAACAATGTCATTCATGCTTGTGGCATGGAAAAGATCTGAGGCTAACAAAGTGATAAATGATAGGGATCCTTAGGTAGATTACTTAGTAGAGATTCCTGACGAAAACGATGAGCTGTTGTTCACAATTGACTATCAACAAGGGAGGCTCTCTAGAAAGCTCGGCGAAGGGAAAACGATCAGATTTCAGTTTATAGTTTTCAGAGGCTCCTATGTGGATTTGTTGATTGGATTGGGATTGGATGCGACGCTATGAATATTTTAACCGTTAAATTCCTATAGGGAAATTCAGTGCATGTAACCTAAGTAGATATGTTTGTAGCCACATAGCAAACTAAATTGCAAATCCACTTGGAATATGCTTTAAGGTCGACCTTCCTCTACTTACCCTATGTCCTTTACTCCTAGATGCCTACTGCTACAATAATGCAATGATGATGGTACACCATTCTACTAGTACATTAGAATATTATATACGTACACGTACTGTGGGTAAATAAATATAATAGCGTAATGTAATAGTTGGAGAGGGACTACCTAATGTAGGCATTTAATACTTGGGTTGTTGTGTTTTCCTTCCTTTGGTTTCGCTTATTCAACGATCAATACATGCTATCAGATAATAGCATTTATGTACTACTGTGTCCCTTATGTATTTATGTATAGCTTAGACAAATTCCCAAGTACATACAGACAGTTTTCTATTAGTGCAAAAGCTCTTTTTCTCCCGTTTCCATTCGGCTCATAATTTCTTGTGTTTGCCTAGCAGTGCCAAAAGTTCCAACGCTATATTTTACATACACAGTCAAATTGAACATACCTAGTTGACAGTGTTGAAAACGGTGACAACCTGCCTGAATTCCTATCATTCTGTGGAGACACGCGACGGAGAGTTTCTCTGGCTTTTCCATTTTCTCCAAACAAAACAGAAGGACTCTCTATACTTTTCAGTGTACGTATAGCTAGAGGAATGTATTCTCTTTCCCCTCACTCAATTCTCATATAGTCCTTTGACTAATTGTTAACTCTGTTCCCTGTTTACCTAATCATACAATATGTGTGTATAAATCTCTCATAACAATACAAAGTGTGACTGTAATATGCCTAACAAACCTTTACTACAGAGGATTGTAGTAAACTTTCCAAATATTTATTCGAGACAGACTTTCTTTACCACTTCTTAAATACAAAATATCATGGATAAATCCTTCGTGTACGGTCAACAGCACTTACTCTTGGAAGGGATACAAATACTCGATCCACAACAACTAAAGCAATATTCGGTACTACAAATATATATTTTACACAATTATTGACGCATATATATATATATGTATTTATCTATCCGTAAAGTAAGTACGCTACCCAGAACTACGCTACAAAGCTTACTTACTGCTAGCTCAGCTTTATTCTCACATAATATTTACCTTTGGGCACCAGTGCACATGCTAACGTTGTAAAAGATGACGGCGGTCGATGCGATCCTCATCGATCTATCACGAATTACACTACCAACCAACACTGTATAACTACCAACCCTTTTTAAAACTCATTTCACCATTTTTTTCTGACGTTTTCACATTAGTCTCTCGACAATAATGGCCATAGGATACCTAAAGATAGTAGCCCAGTTTATTTCCTCTGTCACTTAAACCTTCTATTTATGTGACAGTCAGCTAGTTATGCTCCTACTTCCATTGTCATTATTATTTTGACATATAAATCAAAGTGACAACCACGGTTTAGCTCCCGGAATTCCTAAACCTCCACTACAAAGAAAACACCATACAAATCTACTTGATCTATTATCTGTGACTAACGACGCATCAATTAAATAGTAAAACACATGCCACGCTTCTTGCGCTCACTATTCCAAGTATTCCATCAGGGAATTATGATTTCGTGCTATCAACACTAAAGAACTGAATAATCATGCACATGCAACAACCATCGTGTCAACACACACATAATATATAGTTTTTGAATTACAGCACTTTGTTCTAGCGTTATGTGTTATGTCACTGTTCCGTAATTTTCTGCGATTACTTGTTGCAATATATTTGCATACTCTAAATCCTATGTCATCAATCTCGTCTATAAATTGTCTAAAAATCAGTCATCAAACTCTCTCTACATTCATGCAATAAAAATCGCAAAAGTATTCATATTCAAGTAGGCATTGGCGTTTAGGCAATAGGAAAAATATTCATGATGCTCATTGTTCCTGTTTTTCAGGTTTCAAAACGCATAATATATTCGAAATAACACTAAAAATCAAAATTGCCTGAAAATGTTATCTGATTAGAGTTCTTTAAAAAATAATGTTTGTTTGTACTGAATGAGACTATAACTTTGTAGTTTTCACATTATTTGATGCCTCTTTTTAGACCATATGAATTTTCCATGTTTTTCTTGCATATTGCTGTTTGTGATATCTAATTTATTGCTCACTGTGATTTTTAAATTGCAATATGTTGAAATCGTTGAAATATCGTAGTAATAGAGGAATAATAGTAACAGCTTTCAGAGATTTTGCTGATTAAAACCGTGTGCCTGTACATGTACAGTCTACGTTTATGTATGACTCGAATGTGTAAAAAGTGGACAGGAGAGGCATAAATGTGATGGCATAGTTGAAAAGAATTTCATGAGCGGAAGTCTTGCGTGTTAATGGGCACATGTTGAATAGATATGATGCATTTGTACATGTTCATGTGCAGGCCTAATATTTCGAAAGTTGATTTATTTCCTTGCTCCAGTAGCAAAAAGATGTTATGGAATTAAAAACTGCACAAAGTAATGTCTGTCACACAAAGTGAAATTATTAGCTACAGTTAAATATCATATCAGATATGTCGTAAATTGGCGACATTTGGAAGGATGCTATAGGTTTATGTCTGTACTGCATTTATCGTCATGTCTGTTGTTGAACGTGCATGTAACATTCAGGTATCAGAAAATGGAAAATTCATGCGTAGCAAATAACAATGCATTTATGTCACTTAGATTTGTTTTCGTAGATAAGCTTTCGGTGAATCCCCATGCGCAAACGGTAATTGTATATTGTAAAGCTATTATCAGCACAGTTGAAAATTGGGACAATGCGAAAAAAATGCAATGATGGGAAGGTTTTTCTAATGCTTTGTTTGTTTTGCGACGCTATCGAATTTTCAATTGCTCCATTCGTACTGTCACGAATTGGGGGAAAACAGTAATTTGGCAGTTATTCAGAAAAGTGTAATTTGATTTCGCCCCACGTCCTCATGGGTAGCTAAGATTAAAATTAGACTAGTGGAAAGAGAAAAGAGAAAGCAGCATGAATTCTCTTGTTTTTTCCTTCTGTGACATTTAAAGAGATTTTTAGGCTGTTGGACTCTGTGGGAGTGATTCTCACGATAGAGAATGTGAAATAGTATTCACACGTAGATAGAATTTCTCTACTGACATGGGTAGACGTAGGGGGAGAGAGCGAGAGAGTTCAGAAAGTTCCTATAGAAAATAATGTGCCAACTGGAATAAGTAAATATTACAAGTTGTTATGGAGGATAGTCATATAAAAAGGGGATTTGAAGGCACTTGGGTTGATTTCAACATTTTACGTCCATTTAATATGCATAGGTAAGTAGTGGTGTAAATAATAGATGGACTATTATTTGGAGTTACATGAATTTATAGTGAATTTTGCTGGGGAGTAGCACTTACATGTATTTGATATTAGTTTTCATGCCAAGCTGTGTTATAGTATGGCATTACATTCTATTCTGTTCATTTCTATTGTAAAAGTTTTACGTAATCAAGTGAACTAAAGCCAAGTCTTTCAATTCAGAACTCTATAACACATAATATAGCTATATGTACATATATTCTTAGCAATAGGTGCAGTAGAAAGTATATACGTAGAGATAGTGGGAGTCATGTAAGGAAGTCGATAAAAGTTTCATCCAGTAAATAGAAGTTTGTAGAAAGTTTAGCTTCGTCCAAGATAACAGTAGCTATATAGGCGAAGTTATAGGACTCTCAGTGTGTGTATGTATTTCTACCTAGTGTGGAAAACAACATTAGAGAACGCATCCTTTCATTTCCGTTCCTTCCTATCAGAAAATATATTAAGTCTAATAAAAGAGCTGTGTGCATCCTCCTTTCGCCTTTACTTTGCATTGTTCTTTAGTCCGGATTCTAGATGCTGACAGATAGCTAGTCATGCCTCATTCAAAGGAGCTTTCACCAGAAACCAAATGAAAGTGTGTTCATCCTCTCATTGTGCCATCCACTACAAGTCTAAGCATAAAAATAAAGGGAAGTTAGGGATGTCTATAGAAAACACGCTGACGAAATAACAATGGGCTTTTGGTGAAACTATACTTTCTCTTGAGTGAAAGCCAAAAGCCACCAAGTTGAGTCAAGGCGTATCAAGTGAAAGTGGCTCATAATGAAATGGGAAGTTTATTGAAAAGGGCGAGTGCGTGCGCTTAATCAGACCTTAGTAGACAATAAGCCGAAACGAGTCTAAAAAAAACTCTAAGCAGATCTTTTCTATCTCTACCTTGCATACCTTTAATACCTTATACATTTTGCTAAAAAAATGAGAAAGTGAAACCTGACTAATTCGAAATAAAAAGTCGGATACATGAGCCTTGTCATGTCAAGTCAAGCTATAAGAATGAGCTAGAGAAAGAGGTAGCTGTTTGTTAGAAAGAGCCGTCCCCAATTCTAGGGAAATAGGCTCATATAGTGAAATGAAGCGACGTAAATTATGAGTCCGAGGAAAATGATATAAAATATGTATTTAGGGAAAGTAGGGCTGTTTGGAAGAGTTCTACAATCCTACATGCATTGCATAACATATTAAAGGCTAGATATTTGTAGTAAGAGAAAGTCTGGGATAAACTAAGAGCCGTATATTATGTTATGTTATGGGTGGGGTCAGTTCGTTGTTGGTTTTGGCTCCATTTGCCTTTCTCCTATAAATTCCTCGTTGAAACAACCTCTGGCTTCACTCATTCACTCAGAGACGTAGTAAGAAAAATAGCCTAGGAATTTTTATGCCGACTCCACTCCGGACTCACTGACTAGGATGATGATGACGAGATGGTTCCTTTCTCTCTCCTTTCTCCTATCCATATACGGGATGGATATTATGACTTTTATAAGTGTGCTTTGTAGGGATGGGAGTTTTTAGTGAGCTTAGACCTACATTAAGCTTTACGATACGTAGAGAGTACGGAAATTTTAGGTATCTGTGTAGTAGTAGTAGGAGTGTTGCAATGTAGGGAGGATGAGATCCCCTGTCTTGTGGCATGGGTATCGGCATCACTCAGGTGTGGCTCATTCCTCTCACTCGCCCTATACATAACTGTGTATATCCTGGTTGAGTTGTACATTGGACATGGTAGCTGTGGAGAAACATTGCGATTAGTTGGTTGTTCTCCAGCCTCCAAGGTCGCTCTCTCTCTCTCCCTCTCCCTCTCTCTTCACTTTAGTTCGGACACGAAGCGTCGTGTGTAAGTATTCTGTAAAACAGAGTGGTCTGGACAGCCTACTATCTCTTGCCCTATTCATTGTGCTAATGAAGAGAGTGAGTTGAGTTTTGTGTTTGGCTATTTAGTTGTGGCAGATTCTGTTCGTGTTTAGTGTCACCGTTGACGGGAGTGGGCCCAGTAGTCCAGTTTCTAGTAGTCCATCGTATTCCAGTGAACATCTTTTCTCTCTCTCTCTCTCTCTGTGTTGGTAGTTTGTTTTCTGAGTTGTTTTGCCCTGGTCTAGCATAGTGGCTGTCTTGATTCGGTGTTTGTGGTTTGTTGTGGCTTCCTCTTCTTCGCCTCTGTTTGTTGTCTGTCTGATTCACGGCTCTCATACAGGCAATTGGGCATGCGGAATAATAAAATGAGGTGATGCGGTGCCGAAACAACTTCTTTTCCTCTTCTGTTCTGTAGAGCACATAGGTCGTGGGTGTCGTGCCAGTTCACCGCTTACCTCTCTCTATGGCTTCTGCACTGAGTCAAGTCTTGTCACAATATTAATGACTAGCCTCGTAACATCCTTTACGAACACTTTAACTACATACAGCCACTGACACACAAAGACCATAAGTAACAAAGCCAACGAAAGTCACAATCCCTAACTTAAATAGGTAGAAGGCAGTTAGGCAGAAGCGACTTAGTTTTATAATGCATACCTGAGAGGCTACAGAGATACAGGATATATATAGATAGGAAGAAGAGACATATAGCTATAGTACACACGAACATTATTACGTGCCAGAGATAGTAATAGCTATCTGTACTGTTTTTATCAAGCTATGCATTAGATCCTCTTCCTTTTGACCACTTACACATGTTTCTGGTGTGGGGAAAGGGCCGAATACTAAACTACATAATGGATTCAATCCAGACGTTATTGAGAGAGGAAGAGCAGAGCTAGTCTCCTCTCTCCCGATTATTTCACACCTATGAGTTACTTTTATTTCCCTTTTAGTACTGTGTACCTAGTGGGGTTATTGTAAAAGCCTAACTATTGTTCACTCACGTAGTTTACTAGCAGAAAGTTAAGGGAACCAAATACAAACCCCCTTTCCTCTCTCATTTCACTCGCGACTCTTTTCTACGCCAGTCGTGTCCAGTTTTCACTCTTCCCTCGAACATATGCCATATTTTTTCATTCCTTTTCCTCTCTACTACTCTTTCTCTTCATTGGCAGTGGAGTTTTTTATTCGCAAATCTATCGTTTACGACTTTTCTTTACTTTCCCCGCAGTGGAAAACTAGCCTTTCTAGCGGAGAAAAAGAGTTTTCTCCGACTGTGTGAGTTGTCTCGGTTCAATTAATATATGTAGGTACATGTGTAACATTTCCGTGAAATATTTTATTGTCCCTTATAAATATGACGTTGTTTCATTGTTCTCAAGTGTTTCTACAAAGTTATTGGCTCAATTCTTCTAAATACCACTTATTATGTGAATTTGTTAGCTAGAATAATTGTCGAAGAGTGCTAAAGTGGATAACGCAATATCTCAGATAAGGATTTTAGGTGGTTAAAGTGGTTATTAAAGCTATTCTCCCTGTTTTTCTGTGTCAAGAGTGGAAAAGGCAAGTTCTGCGAAGGGTAGGAAGGCCATTAAAGCGACAACGACAGAATTATTTTATCTGCAGCAACAAATTAGCGGCCTGACATAGACTTGTAATGATCTTGTGCACGGAATTTCAGAATAAATAGTTGCCTACGATCAGTAGGTCAAGTCACTCACCGTCAGCACCCGACTCCCAACATATGTGCAAATAACAAGTCAAGAAACAATGCGTTGTTTTTATTATACACTGGATTGGATTCCTATTGCTGTCGATACTCCTTCTCTCTTTTCTCAGAATGACTTGTATCAAAAAATATACCTATACAAGGAATTACATACTATAAATACAAGTCTGCACTTGTTTATCAGTTTAATTTGATTTCTTATTACCACACGTAGGATTATATAGTCCTCTGGTTCCTATTGATTCATTTTGTCTGTATGTTCACTTCTGCTAGCCGTTCATATATAGAAAGAAAGATCCCTATACATAAGGAATTACAAATATTAGACTCTTTTATATAGTTAGCAGATTTTATATCGTCAATTTGGATTGTGATGATTGTTTTGTCGAAACGTGCTCTCTGATATGATGCACACTATACATAGGAAAGTGTAATATCCCCTAAAGTTTCATTGAAAAAGACGTTTTCCCTTTGTTCTTTCATTGTTTACAGTGCGAGTCCATTTCTTTTTATGAGTTGTTCCAGTTAGCTAGCCGTTCTTCCTTCTCTATGTGCATACACCCGGAGACCCACCTATGCACTTATGTATACTGAAGGAAATTAAAGAGAAACAGAGAGTGCTGGATTCTATTCTGTATGTATGTATAACTCGTCAGAGCCAAGACGCCCAATCTATTTCTACTATCTGACTCTTTTTCTTGGCAGTGGTAGTGAAAGAAAGCCAAGGAAACTGTTAATCTTGGAGAGTAAAGAGAAAGCTTGGCTTTTTCCACAAAACATAATGGAGATAAAATGTCCATAGTAAATCCCATTTCACACCCATAGCCAAGCCAAATGTATTTTTGATGATCTGTTTTGATAGTTGTGATTGCTTGGAAAACACCGACTCTAAATTCAAGCCACTAGAACAAACGTCATTTGTGTGTGTGCCTTTATTTTAAGCAGAAACTACATATACCTACATAGTATAACTATAACTACTACAAAAGAACACTGACCAATAATAGGCTTAGGAAAGTTTCAATGAAACTAGAAAAATGTCAAATGTGAGAAATCGTGTTAGTGTAATAATAAGGACTGTGTGCACTGTAATTTTGTTGGTGCAAGATTTCCTCTTTGAATTTAAAGTATTATTGGAGTGTGGGACACAATAAAACTTTCCAATTAACTATCAATGTAGTTATTACATTGCAGTAGTAATTATATTGTGTTGTAGCAAGCTCCATGTATTTGCGCACTCTGCTAATTATCCTTTTGTCATTCTTTGTAAGTACGTGTGTTAGGAATGTGTCTGAGTAGGTCAAGGAAGGTAAGAGACGTCATTAGCTCTGGAAATGAAAGTTAGAATGAGATAGGCACATGATCATAGGGCTGTATAGCTTCATTTAAGGCCAAATGTGCTCGACACTGCAGAAGAGGAAAATGAAGATAATATTGTTGAAGCTACATATTAGAGTGTTTAATTAGGCGTACATGTAGAAATGTAATTAAGTTTGGAAATTGGAGTGGGAGATTCATTGAACGGCAGAGGCAGAGTTGGTGGTGGAGAGGAGTTTTGTTCTGTGGAAGCGTTGACATTTAAAGATGTTCAATTCTGCAGCCATGTTTTTCGGCCGACGATGTTCGTCGCAGTTGGAAATCCCAACGTTGTGGGTAGTGGAAGATGAGCCAAGGGAGGAATACTCACAAATTCGAAGTGGTCACAGGAGAACAAGCTTAGAAGCCTCTCATGCACATCGGTGCAGATACTCCTTGCCGATATCGTCTAGTGCGAAAGTGAGGCGGCCGTCTTTATTGGTAACTCCGCCGACACCTTCGACAGCGTTGGCTGCAAGTCCAATCACGCCACTCGCCCCCAACCCACCGCAATTTCCCTATAAACAGGATCAGAAATATTTTGATCCAGACATCACAGATCATGAGTTGCCTATTTTAAACCCTCTGCGAATCTCTCCTCGACATTCTGCCAACATTCTTTCGAATCACAAGCTTTTTAGTGGAGTTTTCTCTCGGCTAGGCGAACAGAATAGAAACAGGTACGCAGATGACCCTCTCTCTGTTCATGTAGCTAAATACTTTTCTATATTATTCTCCTTATATAAAAACGAATTCAAAAAATATGTCTCTCCGTAGATAATTTACATATTTGCATATTAAATACTTTGAATGGTGCATGGGAAAAGTTTCCATGCATTTTCTATGAGGATTTGACTGAAGGCTGCAGGTTTACTAATGTAGTGACGTAAGCAGTGTTTGCGGAAGCAGCAGCAGCGATGGTCCAATTTCATCTAGACACAAGAAAAAACGGAATTGTCCAAAAGCTCCGGTTGTTCAGCTTACATCGACAAGCCCTCCTCACTCGGTATTCACGAACATCACTCTGGGCCCTAGCCTTCCCCTTAAAATGTCTGCTGACATTAATGTTTCTAATGTATGTCGTAGTTCTCTAGTCAAAAAAAAACGTAAAACGTGTTTGGTTTTACTTGCTAGATCATTAAACTTGTATTTACCATACATTTTACATAACTTATAAAGTGTACTCTGAGGAGTATACGTACCTTTCGACTCTTAAACCCGAAAGGTTTCTCTCTCTCACTCTCTCTCTCCCCATTATATGTAACACGTACGTTTCATTATTCTGAAAAACAGTCTATTTATCTCTTTTCTCCCAGTAAATTGCACACTTCACATTATATACATACATATTATGTATAGCGTAGTGAACTCACTTCTATTATTATTATTATTATTATCATTGTCTGTACTTGTAATATATTCTCTACTACTTAAATCTTTAGTGCTACTCGAGTAGTATTATTCAAATTCTGACTGTACCTACTGCAATACTATCATTGTCTATCTAGTATTACAGTTTTTAGGTACAGCAGTTGTTTCTGTGATAAATATGGCTAAGCTTTGATATTCGTCATGTTATGTTGGGATGACTTGTGTTTTTCAGGTGCTGTCGTTGGGAGCGGATGTACTGCCTGAATATCGTTTGCAGTCACCCCGCATCCACAAATGGACCATTTTACATTATTCTCCGTTCAAAGCCGTTTGGGACTGGCTCATACTACTCCTTGTGATGTACACTGCTATCTTTACGCCTTATGTTGCTGCTTTCCTTCTGAACGAGCCTAATTTTAGCAAGAATAAACAAAAAACCTACAGCGAAGATCCAATAGTCATTGTTGACTTTATAGGTGAGTAAAATGTATTAAATCCTGGCTAAAGATCTTAAAACATTTTGTTGTCGTTTATGGCGTGTAAATTTCTAGTTGGTTGGTAGTTCTACTTAAGTTAGTGTCTATCTTCCTGTGTGTCTGCTCCTCCATCACATAACTCCCTCAGGTGACCCACTTAGTTTGCTCTATGTGTTTCCAATAAATTTCCCTTCAAACTTAGCTTTTCCTATAGAGTCACTATACTAGCCCGACACTTTGCTTATATGCCAATTTGTGTGTAGGCAAAGGTAACATGAGAAAAGTGCATCAAAGACCATTAGATGATTAGCATCAGATTCTCCTAAAAATGCCGTAAAACGTGCTTGACCTTTTCTTCCAGACTACAAATATAGCTGTCTTCAATCATTCTAAGCACGCCACCGATGAAAACACATTCCATGACTTTCCCCACCCTCCATTCCATTATACTTTTTATTGATGCATGCTTTCCTCTCTGCTGGAACTCAAACCATACATAACAACCAGAGCTAACTCCTAGATTTTACATAATACTGCCATGCCAGGATAACTCTCAGAATATACGCAGCGACTCTAACGAGGGATATTATCCTACTAAAGAAAAATAATATCACTTAAGTGAAACAATTTATTGTATAGCACAGTAATGCAGTTTTAGCTAAGTTACAACCGGGATCATGTATCATGTAACCCTAATAAACTGAAATTGCTCCTGTTTTTTTTTCTTCTTCGAAACGACATGAGAATGCATGAGAGTTTAATGCGAAGTAATTTAGGTATTGCGTTATTATATTTATATTTGTATACATAAACCATAATAACATGTCATGTAAACCCATTTCGTGTTTTTTTACAGTCGATGTTATGTTCATTGTGGATATCCTCATCAATTTCCGTACGACATATGTGAATGCCAATGATGAAGTTGTGTCCGACCCAGGTAGGATTGCGGTGCATTATTTTCGTGGTTGGTTCATCATTGACCTAGTGGCTGCCATCCCTTTTGACTTACTTCTCTATCTATTTGGGACTGACACAGATGAGGTACATCCATTCATTCTCTCTTTGATCTTTTCTGATGATACCATAAAAATTGCCCTGTTATTATTTTTATTTCGACGGAGAGCAAAGAAGTTTACGTGGATACTTAAAGCACTTTATGTGATCTCTTTATAGACAACGACATTAATAGGACTGCTTAAAACAGCACGACTCCTCCGCCTCGTTCGAGTTGCTCGCAAGATAGATCGTTATTCTGAATATGGAGCGGCTGTGCTTCTTCTTCTTATGGCTACGTTTGCACTTATCGCACATTGGCTCGCTTGCATCTGGTATGCTCAAATAGACCGTATTCTCTAGCTACTATCTCTAAAAATATGTGAAATATGTTTTGCTCTTCCAGTTAATGTGGGAATTACTCTGACATTTATTATATTAAACCATTACATGTTAACGTAATGTTCTCTCTCTGTCTTCTCCTCCTTCTTTCCGTAGGTATGCGATTGGAAACGCGGAGAGATCATTTTCCGATGTCCGCATAGGTTGGTTAGATCATCTGGCAAATGATACGGAACAATGGTATGAGAGTCTTGGAAATCGCACCTATGCGAAGGGGCCTACACTAAAGGTAACATCTTATAATCAATTCCCATTGTAATTTCTTTTAATAATTCAATAGATTTTTATTCCCTCTCTCTCTCCCCTACCATAATTCATTTTGAAATAATGGAAAATGAATTTTCTTTTCAGTCGCGCTACGTTACAGCCTTATACTTCACATTCAGTAGTTTGACGTCCGTGGGATTTGGTAACGTTTCTCCGAACACAGATGCAGAGAAAATATTTACCATCTGTGTAATGTTGGTGGGATGTAAGTGAAAAATTGATCGAGGAACAATGCCGTAGTTTGCATATTTCCCATTTTCCTTAACCGTAAATACCGAAATGTGACGAAGCAAACCGAGAATTTATTCAAAACTCGATTGAAAAGTATTTTTATCCAGCTGTATTCTTTTATTTTCCAATATGTCACATTTTCCTTTCGGTGAAACGTGTGAGTATGCAAAGGTTCTATTTCAGTTACAAGGTTTCAAGTAGGGTACGCGACTACATTATAATTTTCTGACTTGCATTCCCATAATGTAAAATGAATTGCAGTATAAAACACACGTTGAATCAAAGTAATAATCTTAACTTATGCTTTCTCCCATAAAATCTCTGTTTATCAAATTATCAAAACAGATTTACTGGTTCTCTTGTTCTGTTATCTCTTCTGATATGTTTACTCTGCATATCTGAGTAGGTATGTAGTTGCCTTTTAACACATCTTTGCTATTTGGATCATAAAATGGGATATTCAATTTAGCATTCCGTTGAAATTGTATTGCGTATATAAATGTAAATAGAAGGTTTCCGTAAGTTGCTGACTCCATTTTTGAAAATGTATTCTATTACAGCTCTGATGTACGCCAGCATCTTTGGAAATGTATCAGCCATCATCCAGCGTTTGTACTCTGGCACCGCTCGATATCACACACAAATGCTCCGTGTTAAAGAATTCATTCGGTTCCACCAGATCCCTAACCCACTGCGGCAAAGACTGGAAGAGTACTTTCAAGTAAGTTAGTTTAATTCACTCAATCTTCACAAACACTTTCTGTTCAAGAAACATTAACCACTAGAGATAGAGCTCAGCTCTTTACTTGCCTGCTCTCCTACGATCTGGTAGTTGCTACGATTTCCAAGTTGACTTAAGTTGCTTTAGCATGTCATTTCCTATCATTACACTCACACTCCCTGCGAGCTCAGTCAAGTCAACTAATGTATTTAACTCATAACGCCATTATTGTTCAGAAAGGTGAGGGATGCATAGGAAGGAAGTACGAAGAAGTCATCATTAGGGCGCCTATATATACATACAGAGCATCAGATGTGTATGAAATAAATGAACGAGATGTGTCAACTTGTTTAGTCTAGACTTATCTAGAATCCCTTCAATTTAGCCGGCTGTGAGTTTCGAGCATTAAAGCACGTCAAAATCTCAAAGCATACAATATTAACACCATCAAAAAGTGAATATAGGAGATGTACTTTATGCATGAAATCTGTGGGTATATATTTTTGTCTATGTTTATGTGGGCTATTTATGTGGAGGACGTAAGAGTTCCTTTATTGACTCTGTAAACCCTCGAGCTCGACTTTTTCTCCTGTTATCACCCGAAAGATTGAAATAATATTATTTATGAACAATTCGCAATCCGCCACCATTCCTCTCTTCCTTAATATTCTCAATGCCATAATAGTACACTTGTGAGAGATAATGTTTTACAAGAGAGAAACGGAATTCAGAGATGTAGTTTAGATTGAGTGCACATTCGAGCAATGGATTTTCGCAGAGCTAGAACAGAACCATTGTCGCTCGCTCCCTATGAACTATTTCGGATTTGTTGACTCTCCACGTGGAAGTTTCTCTGCGGGCTGATAATTCAGTTAAGAGCTTTCACGGTTGGGAATCATTAGAAAGGTCAAACTTCTAATCTTATAAGCCTATCTGTATTTACAAACCATTTAACATTTGCCTTCTGTCTGTGCTATTGTAACTTGCATATCTGATTCAAACATTTACACACGCGAAATATTTGACCCTTGCCATTTACAAATACTAACGCTCAGTCCAACTGCACCAGATTCATTTCTATAGATCTTGTCTAGATTTAACAAATCTGTTTACTTATATCAATTATTAATGCCCCAAGACAGCCTATTCATTATAACGGACTGTTAAATATCTGTTCCTGTTCTTCAATCCCCTATTTACAAAGACTAAACACAAATAGGACCCACAAATCTTTACAATGCTTACGGGACTCGACTAATTGCATAGGAATCTCAAATCTTCACAACAAATGAAATATCTAGCTGAAATGTGCACTATATTTACCATC
>JAAAYG020013972.1:49634-60905 GCA_009936455.2 Tomocerus minor
TACCAATGCCATGTCAAATATGTATGTGTATGCTTGTTATTACATTCTGTAGAGTCATTAATTACCTATCAAAAATGTGTCCTTGTTAAGCTCCGTTGAGGTTCAGGCAATAAACAATGTCATCACATAGATTAGCATTGACACTGTCGTTGTTTTACAGATGCAATAATCAAAAACATGATAATATGCCAATGTTATCAATGTGTGACCCGAAATAAGGCTTAACATCATGTCATATATTGTTCTATCGCCTATCTTTAACTGTGAGATTGTTGTCTATTTAGACCTATATAGTCATTATTACTTAGTAGACACATAAAAATTTCCTTGTCCATTATGCTATATGTATGATATTAAAAATCTTACACTATGAGATATATTTAAGTGTACATAAGTCGTAAAACTACTGAAAATATTCTTGCATTCAAACTTCACCATATATTCCTGTCCCTTCTTTAAAATTAATGAATGAAGGAGCCTTTAGTGGTATATTCGAAACATTTGCAACTTTGTCATATTTTTATCATGCAGCATAATTCGGATATAGAAAAATTAAACCAGTAGTATCAACCTTATGCAGTCCAATGTTACTACATCTTTTGGAGAAAAGTGTTTTCGCCAATAACGCAAAAACACTGTATACAACTTTCACTATTGAGAAAATTCTCGGCGGTAGCATACGTCTTATTACACACAACTTCAGTAGTTATTAGTTTTTCTCTCTTCGTTTCCTATATAAAATTCATAAAATCTTAGGATTAGTTCTCTAAATAAACTCTGATGATTTTAGTAATTTGTAATTTTAACGACTTACAACGCACGAACATAATGCTGCTTTATCTAAGCCAAATTGTGCAACGGAAATGAAGTTTTTACCAAAACGAGGTCTCTCTGTAAAGTAGTGTAAAAACTAAAATGATTCATTAATCTGTTTGAAGCACCTGGTTTAAATTAATGCGTCCAAGTCCAACCGTCCAATGCAGGATAAACAATTTTAGTCCATTTCAATGTCGGTCCGGGAAATACATATTTGAAAGGAAAAAGCTGCAATCGTACTAGAATTTTAATGATTTTGTCCTGTTTAAATTCAATGCCCTGCAATACAGTACAATAAAATGACATGCAACACAAGTACTATTTAAATACTTATAAATATGGAACCTACCTAATTTTAATGAAATATGCGGCAGGTTTCCTTTCTCACAAGTATGAAAACGCACCAAAAATTGGTTTCTATTTCATCCTGTACGAAGAAAGAGACTAAAATTTTATTTAACAACAGTTGTTTATTAATTTCAGAATGGACTCCAATTAAAAATGGGCTATAAATATAGAAACTGTATCAACACTTGTATAAAAATCATGTTAATAACATAACTAAAAGGTTATTTAGCTACGTAACGGAAAAAATATGTTATGCAGTCCATAAGTTTCATAATAACATTATGGACAGCTAATATAGTTTAACATAAAGGAAGTTGACATCTTTTTTTGTAAAATGAAAGACACACAAGCAGATTCAATAATTCGGAGGTGGTGGAGGTGGAGCAGGTCTTGGAGGTGGAGGAAACCCAAAAGCAAAATTTGGTGGCGGCATCGGAGGTAAGGCCCACGCCGGCCATTGACCTCCTGGTGGGGCCATCATCGGAGGTGGTTGACTTCCTGGAGGTGGCATCATTGGGTGACCAGTCATCATAGGCGGAGGTGGAGGCGGAGGAGGAACAGAGGGCACAGGCAACGACGGAGGTGGTGGAGCGTCGGCAAACAATTGATTAGGTCTGTCAGTCTGAGTAAGAGGATTTTGTGCAGCCAACAATCTAATATTATCAAACAATACTTTATTAGTGCGCATAGTGGCATCTACAATATTGAAAATAAAATCTTGGAGAAGAAAACTGTACCTTTCTGCAGCAGAACCATGCCTCTCTCCTTTAGAATCCTTTTTGAAAGCATATGAAACAGAAATGGGTCGATTACATAAATATTGTCCATTCATTGCATCTATAGAAGCATCTGAAGCCTCAAAGCTTGCATAATTGACGAAAGCAAATCCTTTGGAATTTCCACTTTCAGGATCTCTCATAATCTGTAAACCAAAAACGAATTATTATGATGATATCTAAATGCATTCGACTATTTTATGGAGTGTCCTAAAAACTTAGCTTAAATTGTAATACTATACCATCCATAAGTTACCTTTGGGGTTTGTAGAATAACTCCAAACGCTGAAAATGTATCATATAGAAGTTTCTCGTCCACTTCTGGGTCTAAATTTCCAATGAAGACATTAGCTCCAACATCTAAATTCTTTTGATGGGCAGATGCTTTATTCACTCTCACTGGTTTACCATACAGCTTTATCATGTTCATTATACGGATCTAAAAAAATTAAAAAATTCATCGTGTCGCAAATAAAAGAAAAGAATGGCGACTAACCTCAAAACAATGTTAATTTCGTTAAAGCCACACTTACTGCATAATCTGCATCCTCCTCACTGATGAATTCGACGAAGCCATACCCCTGGTGATTTAAACTGACTCTATCCTTTGGCATGTGCACATTAACTGCAAAATAAGGAACATTTAAGTATCTATACTTTGGAAATATTACTAATTAAATCACTACTACCATTACTACTTAAACGCTCTATTAGAGAATTGGCATTACTTTTAAAATATCATAGAAACTTACCGACAGGTCCAGCTTGAACAAAAAGTTCCCACAACAAGCTCTCCGAGACTTTTTCATCAAGGCCACCAACATAGACGGTGGCATCTTTAAAATAAATACGCAAACATTATAACTTTTTGATAAATGATTACTGATTAATGACTGATCAGGGTAAACTACTGGAAACTATGAAACATCATCATCAAGGAATAATGCTAAAATTAAATATTCAATAAAGCTGAAAGCCGGCATGACATTTTGCACACCTCACGAAGTCTCGCTTATAGAAATAGATTTAAAGTGCATTGTGAAGAGAAAAAATGCAGTACAAATATAAAATACTTTTCTCAGAATAATAAAAGACAAATTTACAAAAATTTCAATTTTATAAAATTACGAACCTTGATTTCTTTCCGCAATAGGTCCAGCCGCCATTTGAACTTCGCAAACTAATTTGCAGTCCGCGCTCTCACAACGTCGTTCTCCGGCAAATTCATTTTGTCGGTCGGTCGGTGTTTAGCTTTGCCGTGTGTTTCTTAAATATAAAAATACCGCATGACTGTTTTATTGCAGCTAATCAACTCCCATAAACTCAAAAATGATGTCAATGGCGAATATACTGCAACACTACTCATTTTCTCTTTGAAGTTAAGCAATTACACAATGCGTTAGCAGGCTTTAAAAAATGGATCAAGTAGTTAGGTTTTAACAATACGTGAACATTATATGGAAATACCATTAATACATGCAGATTTGCTTTCCCGACATTGTAAATACATGTAATTACTTGCAATGCCAATATGTTAGCCCTCCAAAACATCGTTAAATTCTTTTTGAAGTATTTGATTTTCAAACTTTAAGCAACTTAAACTTGACTCCACTGCAAGTCTGCACCATGGCCCTCTTACCAAGTCGTGTCAGAAAACAGTAATAAAATAATGTCCGCTTACTTCATTTGAAAATTACCATTTAAAATAGTTAAGACACATTAACATATAATATAGATTGTTTTAGTAAATAGACGATTTGCATAATTGATATCCAATCACTTTCGACTTTTCTGACTCCTGCAAAAATATATACGGTACATATAGCAGACAGACTAAAAATATTATCCTCTATTGAGAGTCAGGATCCCATCAGTTTTAATACAAGTATTATTATTATTATCCCACATTTAAAATGCAGAATAATCCCCCGGGGGGACTTTTGATTTAAAGAACCATGCTTGTACTTCAAGTTTATAGTAAACACACTGTATTATCTATTATCCTAGTATATTCTGTCTGTGTGCGAAATCACCCACGACGGTTATAATGATTAGATTACCTATACGCTTTAGTGCATGTAGGTACGGTATTTTATATACAGTTCATCTGTATTCTATGAATGTATATACATTAATAGGTACTGCCTTATAAACTAGTATACAGTGCAGCTAGTAGTGTATATTACTATGGTATAGTAGAAGTAGAAATCAAGTAGGAGTAGGAGTGTTAGCACAAGAAGTAGAAGAACAGAAGAATATAAAGCATTCTATACATCACTTTCTTTCGTATTGACATAAAATATAGAAAGCTTTTCCAGCTCAGTTTTTGAAAGTTGGAAATTGAATGGAACTGCTTAGTGGATTTAGTAATGCTAGTGACTTTGTTATCAAATTGTTTTACTTTGTAGTTCATTGTTCTTAAACTTAATCCACCTACCTGTCACCTGTCTACATAACTTGATATAACTGACGCAAATTCAAATCTCTCTGACAGCCCAGGGTAAGCTTTTTAAACTTTCACGTTAAATGAGGCTTTATGGTTTACCACAAAAAAGAAAAATTAATAAATTGTAATGTTTTTTAATATTTAATGTAGAACTCATATACAGGTGATAATTGCCCCATATTCTATGTTACAGTCTACAGATTACGGAGGAGAAACGTATAGGCTGTAGGCAGGTTGTGGGCTACGTCTGTTTCCAGCTTTAGTCGTCGCGTTTTAGGGTCTGTCAGTGCCTCTCTGGTTAGTCACTCACATTCATTTCACCTAGCACCTAAAGAATACAATTGTATTGTTTAAGAATTTTAAGAGAAAATTCGTTTCCTATTTATAGTTCACCTTACGAGACAAATATTATTTATATTTACTATATATATAATTTTTTATTTGCAGCTTTCTTGGCAATCCATACCACGTAGTTTAAGTGTTGAAGATATACTGCCTACATTGCCCACCCTTAACCGTGATCAAAAAATATCTGTACGTCGTTTTTGAAACCAAAGAATATAATGGCGGAGTATGAAAGCATTTTACTGGTAAAATCTGAAGTCTTCGTTTACAAAATTCCACCACGGACAACGAACAGAGGCTATAGGTATGTAAAATCATAAATATTTCCACCCTCGATCCACTCAAATGTAGCCACAATAATTTACATGTGAATTAATGATCGCAATATTCGCCATGGACCTTTATGTGACAATTTGTCGTTACACGATTACTGCCTTTGTTAAAATGCATGTTATACAGTTTCTTTCGCAAGAAATATTTTATGTGTAAGGTAAACTTACATGACTGCATGACCTAAAATATCATTACCTCTGAATTACTATAGAGCCAATGAATGGAATCTCGATACACCTCATTGGACCGGAAGAATGAGAATAGTGTCTAAAGGAAATACTTGTATTATCAAATTGGAAGACAAAACATCAGGGCAGTTATTTGCACAGGCGCCTATTGAACAATATCCTGGAATTGCTGTGGAGTCTGTCAGCGATTCCTCACGTTATTTTGTACTTAGAATACAAGATGACAATGGTAAGGAAGGTTAATCGAGCACATTTTAAAATCATTTTAAATATTGTATTGATTTCTAATTTTTTATGAATATTGTAACTAATTATATGGCATTTTTTGATTTCTAGGGAGAAACGCATTTATCGGAATAGGCTTCGCTGATCGGTCTGATAGTTTTGATTTGAATGTGGCTTTGCAAGATCATTTTAAATGGGTGCAGAAGGAACAACAAAATGAAAAGGACAAGGATGTTCCCAAACCAGGGCTAAACTTGGGTTTCAAGGAAGGAGAAACAATAAAAATAAACATGAAAATAACAGTGAGTTGACAGAACAATTCTTTTTTGCTTATCTTCAAAAATTGTTACTTTGATTTTCTATTCTATTATTTTGAGAAAACAGTTCATCTCATGTAACTTAAAATACAAATTATATCGGAATATTTTGATTTGCAGAAAAAAGATGGAGGAGAATCAAGTCGGTCGAAAAATAAAACAGGAAATGCTGGAGGTGGACTTGGGATATTACCTCCTCCTCCTGGGGGTGTGAAATTAGCGCCACCACCAAATGTATCTCGTGAACCAACACCAACAAGCTCTCCTACACATCAACCACATCCACCGCCACAGAAACCTGTTGTGGATCAGTCGAATACCGACTGGGTTCAATTCTGAAGGATTTATCGAAGCTGGTTATTAGCATCTCAACAAAATCTTATTGGTAATTAGTTTAGCAAAGCAGCAGGTACTATCAAACTATCATTTAAAAAGTTTATGAAATACAAATGATATAATAGGAGTAAAGGAGGGTGCGTTATGTGTAGGTGTTAAATAATTGTAATGTTATGTGGTATGAATATGAAAAGTTGAATCCCAGCTAACTATGCTCTAGAAGTAGAAACCTCGAGTTGTAGAGGAGTGAAGAATATTGATGTTGGATGTTTATGTTGGACTAGATGCTATGGAAAATGTATATTACTAGAGATTAGACGTAATTAAATCAATCCTAATATGAATGTGTAATAAAATAAGGTAGTTAAACGTGGTCAGTAGCTCGCCACAATGATGAAAGTTAAACATTCCAATAATTTTCCTGTTCACCAATGGAGAATTTCTCAGAATATTTAACAGTATAGAAGTTAAATAAAGAAAATTACTACATACAGTCAAATTATTTACATTTTGTTATGCTTTGTTCGACTCAACATTTATTATGCCCATTTCAGTCTGTCAACTCATTAATGTGGTTTCAGGTGGCTGACATAAACCAATATACATAGAACTTGAACGCACTAATTGTAAGTAAACAAATTGTAGGTCAATATTACTATAAAAGACAGCTCCACAACTGACTAGACTTTGCACTGAAAACTGCAAAGATTTCTCATGTGGATATTAGAGTATCATTTATAAACAATTAGAATTAGGATGATGACATTTTGTTCTACCTGTCCAATCCACGTTTCTATTTTTACAGAAAGGACAGGCTACGATTGAAAGGGCAGCTCAGAACAATTAAGTAGATTGTGCTGGAGAAAAGACGACGACAACTACACATGAAAGTCCAAAACTATGGAAGTTACGGAAGTCGCTTTGAACGCAGAGCTCGAGGCGAAATACCAAGTTTCAACGACCTAAAAATATAGCAAATTATGTCAATCAATCAATCTAGATTCAAAAAAACTGTCCGAGTGACGTCTCTATAAATTTTAACTCAGCCTTAACTTAATTAAAATGTTAAAAAATTATCGGAATAATGATTTCTGGATGTTTACCTCATGGCAAGCGCACGACTAAAATGTCTTGGAGGAGGGCTTTTTCTTTCCTCTTCCTCATTCTCCAAGCTAGAAAGCATTACGAGAAGAACCCCAAGAACGAGAAAAATTATTATCAGCAGTGTGCAGATATGGAGTCCTGTTCCTGCTAAAAGTGACTCGAGTTCATGGAGAGCCTCTTGGGCTGGACGATGGTCTGGCCGAAGCTCCAGCGTATGTTTGAAGTGAAGAACTGCTTCTTGATGATGACCATACGCCTTGAGTATTTCCCCCAGAGTGAAATGCTGGTTCCATGCACTCCTATCGGGAGCCTGAAGTTCTAACGACCTTCTTGCAAGAAATAAAGCGTCGTCCAGGTATTGTAATGTTAAGAGTAGTCTGGCCAAATTATGAAGAACCTAAGAAAACCAGTTAGAATGAGTATAAAGTACGGTTCTAGTACTATACGAATAATTGCGCAAATCTTATCATCTTATCTTACTTCTGGGTTGTTGGGTGCAACAGCCAAACCTTTACGGAAACATTCAATGGCTCTTAACGTATGTCCTTTGATTCTCCAGAAATTTCCGATTTGATTGTACAGTTGAATGGAACTGGGTTTCTAAAACAAATACAAAAATATATAAGGGTGGGTCTCCTTTTGAAGAAAACAGTGCATGTAAGCTTCAAAAGAGTCTCAATTCTCAAACCTCTCTTTTGGCCTTGCGAAGTTTTCTTTCAAGAGTGTTCAGATCGATGGTATCCTTTTTGCTTCCTTTTTTACGAAATACCATTGCAACTGAAATAGAAACAATCAAATATTATTCCGTATTATGGGTTATATATGTGTATGTATCCCTGACATGACAGAGAAAATAATTTCTCTTTAGTGAAAGTTTTAAAAAGTTGTACTGTGTTTCGAGGGAAAACAACTTTCTCCAAGAAAGGAATTCAACAGATTTTGTCCATGGATATCAAATGTTTTATACAGGGTTATATGTTATACATCTTAATCAGCAAGTACATAACCACAGCTTTGTTAAAGTTTTCAATGTTCTATGAGGTACTCTATGATGGTGAAGAATGAAGTTAATATTGATTGAAATATTTTATATGGATTTAATAGTATACGAGCAGCTCCTTTCTTTTCTTATTATTTAGTGCAAGTTAGTAAGCTTGGGGGTTAATTTGATGGAATACGATTTCTCCGTTCCCCGTGTTTCATTAAGGGCTAGAAACATGAAATTCTTAGGATAATTACCTTGTGGTTCTGGTATATGAGGATGATTATGCCTGTTTGCCACTCCGATGAGCTGATCGTAATATGTGAAGTTGGCAGGTCTACCACAATCCAGAATTTCCGAATTTTCGGAGAGAATTTCTTCAGAAGGAGAAAGTTGTCTTTGGCCTTGAGGAGACTGCATAGGAATACTATGCTCCACATTTGGACAATTAGAACAGAATAGTTCTTGGCCATTCTTCGTCCAAGAGCCCCTAGGACTTATGACTGTTGTGGCAAGAATCTGAAGCACAAGCTCATCTTCTTTACTTGTAGTTGAGATCCAGTTTGAGGCTCTGTTTCCTCTGGAAAATGTGTCATTGTTATTCCCACCTAAGTGATGCTGATGGGACGAAGGGTTTTCCGAATTCGTAGTTGCGCTGAAACCGATGATATTTCCTGAAATATAAGAATGTATCTTTAAAATCCTGTGCTTCCGAATTAAATAGGAAATGTAAATTGGTTAACACTTTGAATACAAGAATTTAAAAGAAAAACGCTTTATTACCAGCTGTCAATGACAAGCTAGGATTCGGAATGATTACATTTTTTCCATTTTCCTCGACTACCAATTTCCAGTGTGGAGAAGACGATCGTGTATTCGTGTCCAAAATATGTAGCGAGAGTACGTAGAGTGCCAAATAATATGAGTAGCACGACCACCCAAAGAAACTGTCGTGGCTAAAAGCCATTTTATGCAACAGCACACTTAAAACGCCGAAAACGCACACAATTTTTCATTCGCAGATTCGGGACTTAACTTTTTAACACTTCTAAAATATTAACGGTAAAAACGAAAAATAAATTGTCAAAACAAAATCAATAACAGTCCCGAAATAAAAATAGGCAACACTCGATGCGTAGATCCACTTTATTTGTTATTAATTTCTCTTCGAAGTAACTTTTGTACTATGAACGAACAACGGTGATAAATCTTTAGGTTTTGTAACAAAATTATAGAATTTGGAGATAATCTGTAGATACAAAGAAACTATTACAGTTTTTCACTTTTAAATGCAGTAATCATGGCTTTTGGCTTTCTCCAGGTTCAAATTTGTCGACACTTCACGTTTCCCCTACTTTCACTTACTTTCACTTAACATTTTAGCAATAATTTTTTGTCTCACTTAACTGGTAGCTACCAACATTTTAAGTCGACAAAAAAGTATTGGATATTAGAAAACCCGTGCTTATGCAAAATGACACATTGCCCTGTTTCTAGTTTTGTAATTCACAATTCAATTAGTACATTAGTACTTATTACAGATTAGGGTGACAATGTAGATAAATGGAAAATGTAATTATTACTGTACAAACTTGTATCTCATTATTATAATCTCAAACAACACAGTTTAGCAAAGGCTTTGCCTCATCAATTACTACTTTTCAGAATTTCTTCGTTGAATCCATTTAGTCTTTCATTTCTTTAAACTGGTAAATGAAATCCTGTGGCAATTTTCAAAAAGTAACAGGTAAATTGCTTTCTCACGAAAGCTAATGTTATCTAGCAATAATAATCAAAGGCTCATTTTAACTTAAGCTGCTAAAGTTATGTTATTGAATCTAGTGACCAAAGAATTCGTGCCTCAATTCCTCGTTGTTAAAACATTGACAGTGTCAGGAAGGGACTGTAAATTAAATTCAGAGCTGATCGTCAATTCAAAATCTAAAAAATAGCGTTGATCGTGTCAACGAGGGTGAATTGTTTATAGGACCTTTTATCTTACCTTATATTTTACAAGTGACAAAACGAAGATATTTTACTTTTCTTATGAATAGTTAGTGTCGGTTGCCTATTCATTTATGCGTACTGTGTATCAAGTGTACTACTAAATACTAATCAGTTAAATGCAAATCTGGAACAATCTCAAATTGTTAATTAAAACACTAATACGTAATTAGCGTGGTGGTAAACAAAACAATAATAATGCACATATGTGTGGGGGATTTGTTATTGTTATTCCGAATGACCGTTTTGTGTTATTGTATTCCGTGTAAATCTGTATTACCGTATTACACTAAATAGTGACAGTGCAGTAGTTAGTAAATAGAAATAGGGGCTACTGCTGCTGCTTGCGTTTGCTTGCACTGATTTATATTGGCTAAATTATTTTGTGGCTGTAGCTAAAGCTAGCTGTATTTATTATGCACATAGCTGTGCCCGAGAAGCGTGTTGATATTGTTTGTGTAGGTTGTCTTGTAGCTGTAGTAGGTAGGGTTGTTGCGTTCATGTTCACATCAGTTGAGTGAATGTGTGAATATGATAAGCCAACTCTACTGATTCCTTACGAGAAAACTAGATAGCCATAGTTGTTCCGTACAAATTCTTGCAAGTGGCACATCCTGATTTGCATAGTTAGAAAAAATAATGCGTAAAAATATTCATGACATAAAATCCTAAACAGCCCACTTTACTAAACCAAACACAGAAACAGAAAATACTGACTAATTTAACGAACTGAGATGCATTCCCCCGTATCCCCCCTCCAATTTCATTTACGGGGTTTGTGTTTTAAGGCTAACGTATTCCTTTGTATTCAAAACAATGCAATACTGTCTGTGCGTTGTTCAGTTCCCATTGTTAAAGATTTTTCCCTTAAGGTTCTTCTTACTAGAAGAACAGGACAGCATCTTGATACTTGACAGTATCCCAGTAAGTTGTGGGGATTGAATTTGCAGTAGGAACAAAGGATACAGGTCAATCACGGACTTATATTAACATGGAAGGAGGGTATTGTAGCTGAGACTGTGATAAATAGGAGGCTTCGATAGCAGTGCTT
>JAAAYG020013994.1:0-21840 GCA_009936455.2 Tomocerus minor
CTGGACCAATTACGTAGTTCAAGATTTTCATTTTAGACTAGCCCATATTGTTGGCATGATTTTTGTGTTGCGGAATGCCATTATTTACGTTGTCGCTGCTGATGTCAACTCAAAGGTACTTTATGGGGACTCAAACGATGGATATTCATAAAAGGAAGCATAATGGTAGCTTCTTTCCCATGTTGTTATTTATGTAATTACTATTAGGCTCACAAGATTTCCGTTTGGCTGGAGAGTTATTGCTTGGAAAATGAAAAACTGCCGGAAGTGACTCAGAGCAAAATGACGATCTTCACTGCACAAGTGTACAACCGAGATACAATTGGGTTTAAAGGACTCAACTTTTTTACTATAACCTCTTCTTTTATATCTGGAGTAAGTTGCATTATTATTTAGGATATAATAGGATATAGGAATGCAGGAAGTATTATCAGTATTATTAGTATATCTAACATGAATAACTGTTTTTTGAAGTCATGCCCAGCCCTACTAAACAAAACTATCTAATTCTAAAGAGTACTTCCACTCCACGCTATCCCCTTTGCAAAAAAGTATACCTACCCGTCATTATTTTGCTGATTGCATAAAACTCACATTTATTTTTCACTCTCTACATCCTTTCACTACCATGTACAATGTCATTTGACAAAGGTACCATTATCGCACAGTATAATGTTAACTTCAATTCTGATGTTACAGATAATTGGATTGGTTATGACATATACCGTTGTTATAACTCAATTAATTGTGGACACATCAAACAACAGTACTGTAACGAACTAATCAGTTCCTTTGAAATTGGAAACGTCTATCAGCGTCAATAAAATTCACTAATTGATCAATGAAATTGAGTAAAACTGATTGCTTAGAGGAAAAAGTTCAATCCAATGAATATTTATCTTACAAGGACCAACCCAAGTAGCAAACCAATCAATGCATTATAGAGCACTAGTATATAATTCACTGCTTCGTGACGGTAATTCATTTGAAGAAAGATTAGCCATCATAACATGATAATAATATACCAACCAACAAACTGTATGTAGTAAGCAGTGCTACATGGGTACTGATGAACAGGATATGTGCAAGAGTGTTGCATCTTGCATGTAGAATAAGTATTATAATTTAATATTATATCCTCTATTACTTTTGCGCATTTAATATTGACGCAATTTCAAGAACTATCCAACTTCATGCAGTAAATATATTATTATAGGATTTGCAAGAGCACTGCCAAAAGTTACTACGCAATATTTACTTAAGTTTAAGTTAGCAAATGGGGACAATTAACCTCCTATGTATAAATTATCAAATAATTACACACGTAACAAAAATTATGGCTCCTTTCCTGAGTGTCTATCTAATTGTATGTTTGATCGATGAATCGATTTTGCTAAAATGTACTAGACCTGCGAAACATTTGGGTATTTGTAACTGTAGGCATTCAAGAAGCAAAGAAATGTGCATCTTGCCGTTAATTTCCCTTGTATACTGATTTGAATTATGTAAATTATAGAAGAGAAAAAATAAAAATGAAATTCGAGGAGTTTGATTTAGTTTTGAAAGATATTCAGCCATTTCTATCTGACTCTGTATTTGATTACTTTATTTCAATCATGCATACCGAGGGTGGTAAACAGAACCAAGAGTTTTTGAGAGAGAATTCAACAGAAAGTGAATCTAAGGATGGGAAGATCAAAAGAGATATCATTAAGGACCTAAAGAAAGTTCCTTCCAGTGGTAAAACATTAAAAAGTAAGGGTAGTAAGAGCAGTGGAAGTTATTGGTATCCAGCAAAAACAAGACCAATCCGAGAAAAAGGAAGCGGTCCAGAAAGTGACATTCTTTGCTCCCAACTCCCCGTTTGCCGGAACATTGTGTCGAAAGTAAATTTGAATGAAGCAGCAGTAGAAGGGTACAAAGTACCTATAAATACTATTCACTGAATTACTCGGGAAGACATTTAACAGGTTGATTTTAAGAATATGTAAAATAAAATGATTTTGTGCTTTAGGGATTCTAGAGAGAGCTCAGTGGTGTATGAAGAAGATGAAGATAAGGTACAGGAGACTGATGAGTCTAAAAAGGTTGTAGAAAGATCATATGAAGAAATTGTTGGACAAATAGTAGACGTTGATTTGGATCCGGGAGTGTTGCCACCACCAAGTGAAATGAAGACAAAACTCACAAAACTCCCTTCCGCTGACAAAGGCAAGGGACCCAAGAAAAAAAGAGCTTGCAATTATTCTCATCCCGTCACTAACCCTTTATACAGAAACTACAATCCGGATGGCTACATTAAAAATGACGAAGAATTAGCAAGAGACTTCATTATGAGATTTATGGAGGACTTTAACAAATGGTTAGCGAGTCTCGAAGGTGATTTGGTCCAACTGGATCCGGAAATCATTTTTAAAATACTACGCAAAGATTTAGAAGCTTTGTAGATTGAAAGGAAGATACATTATCGAAAGGTGAATCTGCAAAACAGACATTTAGCAGCGTTATTTACCAATTGCTTATTAATGGAAATTAGGCAATATACATAATAGAATTTACAATGGCCCTGTTTCGAAAATTATGAACATCTTGCACAAATGCACAGTAGTCGAATCAAAACATTTAATCATACACGTACATCTAAAAATAAGATTAATTACTTATTCCCAAGAAATGTTTATACTTTATTGTTCAATCACGTTCTAGGTATTTTGAAATTGAGCAGGGGGTTTACCATTAGTTAAGTTAGATATATGAAAATATACAGAATTTTAGTCCGAGTCTTGTTTCTGTGATTAGAATATACATGAGTATGCTATTTACACATTTTGTTAATGTTGTTAATGATTATTGATCCCAATAGCTATTACTCGGTCTGTATTGATTTCTTGTAACATATGGTTGCTGTGTCGGCTGAATAAACGGTCTTTGCAGACCTCTCAAAATATCGTTGAAAACATCCAAAAATTGTATAGCTGCAGTAGAAATCCCTTGAAATAGTGTCCCGAATATGTTTGTGTTACCCGTGTTTGTGTTACCTGTGTTGGTGTTGGTATTCGTATTTCTGTTAATAGGAGAGACATTAACTGGAGACTGCGGTCGATTAGAGTTTAGACCAGAAATTGTACTTGAGGCAGATGTTTCTAAAATATTCCAACTTTGAAGTCTTCTCGTGAATGGTTCATCGATGAGCCTAGTTTGAGAATCAATCCTGTACCATTTGAAAGGAACTCTGCCTTCCAACTCTTCTCTTTGAACAGGTCTCCATGATTGTTGCCTATTGAATCGGCTGGCATCCCCCGGTACTCTGTGTGAAATGTATTTATGATTATCTTTCGATATTTCATGCAAAATGCATATTAAATAAATAAGTTAAATAAAATGTTTATAAATACCTACCCCGTTTCTGCAAATGAAACCCAGAGTCTTACAAGACTTTTCGACATTCTTTCCGATTCAGATCCTGGAAGAAACTCCGGTATTGAACCCCCATTAAACAAATATTGTAGCTCATCACTGTGTGCTACTCCTACAAATGAAAATTTAGGAAAAGAGTATAGGAAACTTACACGTGAATTATGAATTCTTAAATAAATACAACAGATTATTATTGTGGATATGAGACAATTATACAGTACATGTTTTATGTACCTAGAACACGACGTTCTCCTAGTTTAGCCAAATTACTGTATTCTCCTTTGTATGCAAATATATAAGGATAAACATAGGTATTTCGAGAATGTAACAATGCAGAGAGTTTAATTCCCCTGAGAAAGTAGCGATCAGTGTATAAATCCGTTAGATTCTTTAGAGTATCTTCTCCGATGAATTTTCCTCCGAAGTAGAATCGATTAATGGCCGAAGATATTCTACTTCTGACTTGACTTTGATTGATATCACTGTACAATAAGGTAACTGGAGCAAACTTGAACCATTCGCTATTGATTTCTGTGAGACGCCTTTCGTTATTCACAATTGCTAATTCATGTAATTCAAAATGAAAATCAAATAGTAACATATTACATAAGATATCGTCAATTTTGTAAATGTAAGCAATTCTAAAAGACTCATACCAGAAGATTGAAGTAGGCCTTCGTCTTCAACTATTCCAATCATCAGAGGAACTTTACGAAAATTTCCATCGGCAAGTATAGACAGAGGATGCTGATTAAGAAAAGTTTGCCCTGATTGCGTTTCCATTGAGGGGACGAATGTAGCGATAGGATCTCGAAACCATTTCTAAAGATCGAAATAATAAACAAAACTAATTTTTAGCAGAACGTATATAGATATGAACTTTGTGGTCGACAACATTTGGAAATAGATACCCAACCTGAGAGGATTTGATATTATTGTGTCACACTTACTGTAAACTTGAGTTGTGCTTGAACTAAGGCACTGGCTGGTTTAATTCGCAAACATTGCACAAGTTCCCTGGAGGATTCAACAGAACAGTTCAGAATTTGACCGAGTTTCTTCGCATTTGCTATTGGATCTGTCTGCCAGGCCCAAGGGACCAGGGAACTGCCACTTTGAAGTATGGCACGATGAAACAAACCTAAATAATCGAATTAGCAAATTAGGAATAAAGTGCTGGTAAAAAATAGTCTTCACTTAAGTGACCTAAACATTTTACCATCAGCAGAAGGCGATAACATCAGAAGTGACGCACTAACTGCCCCGGCGTCATTTCCGAAAATTGTAACTTTATCTGGGTCACCACCGAAACTTTCAATATTATCCGAGATCCATTCTAAAGCAACAACTTGATCCTAAAAAAGTACATAGGTAATTAGAGTTTACACCCACCTTCATACAAACTATAAACTATTTGCAACGAAAATTTATAATTTCCATACTTTTAACCCCATATTTCCAGTTGCTTCTTTATCTCCAGTGTTCAAAAATCCTATGCAGATAAATTATTACAGAGTTGCATGAAAAAGTAATAGATAAATATGCATAACGAAACTTTGACCATTTTAATGCATAACGTACCAAACACACCAAGTCGATAGTTTACTGTAACAAGAATAATGTTTTCATCCATGAAATACTTTGCCCCGTGCTCTGCTCCTTCTCCAGAGGAGAATAATCCTTCATGGATGTAAACCATCACAGGCAGATGTTCTCTTACCCTTTCAAGACCTTCCTGGTTTCATTATCACATAACGAGAGCAATTATTAGGAAGATAATTTTATTGGTATTTTATTTCGTTTTGCTAGTGTGGAATGTTTTATCTTACTTTTGGAATGAATATGTTGAGCGTTAGACATAAATGCTCATTCCCAACTATTGGGCCCGTTCCAAACCAACCAGCTTGAGGACAGCTCGGGCCTGGAAGTCTAGCCTCTCTTATCCCATCAAATTTTTCTGTTAGTAATCTGGAGATCTGCAGATGTAGTAACATATTATTTCTTTTACATTCTACAGTAGAGCCAGTATACAAATAAAGTTTGAATAAAAAGTTTAATAGAAGAAAACTCCATGAAATTTGGTTTATATATGAAGAATCGACCTCAAATCGTGCTGGAGGATATGCATATGGAACTCCCATGAAAGCAAGATATTCTCTTCCTTCTCTTGATCTTAACGATAACCCTGCAAATCTGCCCAATTTAGTGTCTATCACCGGATATTTGTCTTCATTTTCAGCTGCCACATTTAACTTGATCAAAATTACGAAAATTGATATGATATTAAGAAAGGCTCCAGAATACATATCTGATTGGGGCAACTATGATCAGAGAGAAATATCAGATTCACCGAACAATTATTGAAGACTGATATTTAAATCTCAGCTTTGCAAATATTATACTTAATACGTAAAGACAATACCCTTGACAAGTTTGTATTCTGAGATGACCTCACCACACATACGCTAATGTAATGCATTAGTTTCCTTTCCATTTGCTGAATAATGTGTAGGTTAAAATGTTTTAAAAAGCACAGTAATTTTGTATTACGCATCTACAATGACATGTTCAATATTATGCAAATAATGCGATTCAACAATAGACGAAATCCTGTCCTTCCTTTAACTGTTCCATCCATAGCACTAAATGAACTGACCTACTTATCTCTTCTATGCAGCCCGTGAATTCTATACATTGTTAATTAAAAAGTGAGAGAGAGAGCTCAGCAATTTCCTCCGTTTAGAGAGTACTCAGGTTGATTGCACCTCTAAAAGTAATATCATATCTGCTTTTGGTAATGTTGGTATTAAGTAATTAAGTAATTATTGTTTATCGTCTCAACTCTTGCATGCATGTTAGGATGGACATTTAACACACAAAAAACTAAACTGTGTCAAAATAGTCGCTTGTGGAATGTAAACTGATTGAAAGCCGCGATCACAATAATAATTACTATTGTCGGTAGTCGGTTGGCAGCTAACTTCCAGCACCGACTTCATATTTGATATCAATACGATCTGCAATGTTACTCCTATTCCTGTATGTGTCATTGTCATTGTGTCATACTATAAATCTCACATTTCTTTGGAACAGTTCACGCATTACATGCAGCGGTCTATACTTAGCATCTGTGAATCAAATGTGATTTGTGTATTTCATATTCTTCTTGGTTTACCTTACTCTACATATCAAATAATTAAAACTGAAACTTAAAAATGACGGATACAGGCAATGTTACTTTGCTTAAAGCCGGTATTTGACAGCAAAAGTAATCCTAAGTTAGGTAGTAGGTTATTAGGTATGTGTGGCTTACGTAATCAAAGTTTTACCCAAATAGTAGCCTTTAATGTATTTAATAATATCAATGTCCACAGGTGATATAGGTTCGAGGAATACAGATAAGAAATCTTGTACTTTGTACTTTTATATGATGAGCGAGCCAAAATGTTTTATCTCTATATGGTAATTTCTTTCTGATTTTAGATCTCGGGCATTAAAGACAATCATTAGGTTTTATTATAATTCAAACACTCATAACCTTTTCCGGTTATGATTATTCTTTCTTTGTCCCACGATTAATTTGCCGACACTTCCAATTGTTCCAAGTTTCCAAGCTCCAATTAAATAATTATTAAAGCCAATATTACAAGCGATTAATCTTCTCATATTTCCCTGTACAGTTGAATAACTAAATATTTTTGTTGCAGATGGATTTCATCCGTATTTACATGCATATTTGTTTTTGTTGTGTACCATTGGATATTGGTGCACATTTTGTGGCTGAATAATGCTGACTTTGTTAACCAAAGCTAGCTTTAAGTTTCATTTCATTCATGCATTAGTTTATATTTACACTTGACATATAAATAATTATTATGTATAGACTCTCTGCTCATAGTACTAATAATAATGTTTAAAATGACCCTGACGCTGTGACTATCAATATTGCGTCATAAACTTTTACATTTCATGTGAACGTGTCCACTGTACTAGTACGGAGTACGGTCCATACATGATACGTAAATGCATGTATTAATATGGTTGAGCACGAAGCACTTACTATCTGCGATTGTAAAAGAGGTCAAAAGTTTACTCGTGTGTTTAGTGTCATTCATTACCGGTTTTCTAAATTGGAACACAGCTCGCAATTATAAAAATAATTACGATAGATTCTAAATAAATCTGCTACTAAATCTTGCAAAGGGCATGCAGAGTGCTGCTGAGGAGTCAGGAAGGTAACTCTGATACATATAGCATTGAGAACATTCTGTACATAAGAAACGAAAACGGGACGGGAACGAAAGGAGCTCACTCGATGATACCTTGATACCGTGTCGTGTGAGTGAATCACCGCCAAACCGCAAAGACAAAGGTGATTTGTGTTCTTTATTGATTTTAAGAAAAGTCGGAACATCTTTTCTTAAAACAGCAGCATAAAGAAGGTAAGGATTAAATACACAAACCTTTTTAATTATCGTAAATAATAAACACGAGATAGAAATCTATATTCTGGGTAAAATGTTAGTGTTGTTACACTGTAAATTCTTTGATATTCAAGGTATCTTCATTCAGTGATTCTTTACCTACTACTTATATTATACTCTCTATATAAAAAGTCAAGGATCCTACGATTCGTCAGACGAAATGATAATCATTCCTTGTCACTTTGACTCATATGAGTGTACACTACAGTATAATAATTATACTAGTGTCAGTAATCCCCTGATTCATGTTTTCTGGATGTAACTTCAAGGTCAATGTGTCTGGAAAGTCTGTATTGAGTGTCAGCTCGCTAATCACTGATAGGACATCTGAATATTCTATATTGTGCAAAAATCTCCATCATGTTGTATTGATCTTATTAGCTCTTTAACCCCCCCCCCTCTTCAAGGTACAATAATTATTATTATTATATTATTAATTTGAAAGGCATCGTATTTTCAGCTTTTGCAAGTCAAAAATACCTTTACAGATTTTTGATGACAACTTTTTATCCCCGATTCTCCATCATCTGGTTGCAAACACTGACTGACAGCTTATAGGTTTCGCCTTAGATATTACTTCTATGCTACGCAATTTAGAGTTCCTGTCCAAAATCAGTCATGTCATTAGTGTCAATTTTCAATGTGTCAGTAATATTGTTACCATATATTATAATCTGATTGAATTTGTAGAGGGAGAGACGTAGGTTGAACTTTTACAGCCCAAGTTTCTCTTTATTACTGATTTACCTATAGAAATGTTCGAAAAGGAGACGACCGGTTTCAACTTTTAACCGGTGGGATTTCTGTATCCATTTGCTTCTATAGTTAGTCGAGATAGTCGAATTCACTTTGAAAAACGCTACAAATGTAAAATAGCAAAAATAAAGCAGCCGTCAGTTACCTAATTTTAATAAGTAACTTACCTACGCAGGTAATTCCAGGAATCGAGTATATCCTTTTTGTTACTAATAGGTAGTATTAGGTATATAGGAAATGGCCATGGGCTTCTACCTTATTAAACTAATTATTTTAAGCCAGCTGTGCTTTTAGCTAATATTATGATCATTTTCTAAAAACACATTGAAATTAAAACTACTTGTTATATATGCATTGTAGCTAAAATCTTAAATGTTGATTTTTTTGCAGAATTTTCATCTTCTGTGCAGCTTCAACTGATTTCTGGATACATGGTTGATGTAGGTTGTGCATTTTCAAAATATTTTTTGCCACTGGCTACATTTAGTGTAAACGGGAACCTCATCTGATTCATACTACACTATACGCGAACACACAACCTCCAAAACTACAAGAAATTCCCGTGGGTTGTGGATCAATATACCAACTAAAGTAGAGTCAACTCCGTTCTCCAGCCACGTAAGTGACTAAAGATGGGCATTGGGTATAGTTATAAATGTGGATTGTCTTTTGGGGGAATTGCATTGAATTGATACTTTATTTTTATTAGCTAAATTGTAGTTAGAGTTGGAATCGAACTTAGCACATGCTTGCATGATTTATGACACTTACAAGTTACATGATACAAGTTACATGGTACTATGGTACACGCTTTTCCTGTAATATTTAATGGCATAATACTTCCATTTATTTGTGAAATCCATGTTTTAAGGAAATGACTACCTTCTAAGTACTAATAATAATATTTGTAAGACTCAGAATCTATTTTTTATGGTGAAAAAATATCCTCAAAAGAATTCTCAAAGGAAAATCGCTGATTTCTACATATGAACCTTATAAAATTCAATTTACGCATTTTTTTTAAATTCAATTAGTAAAGGTACAAATGGTATATGAGTATTCACATACACATCAACATTGTGGCAGAACATACTTGAAACATTGTGTAATGTAGTGAACTATTGATAGGATTGGTATACGATATAATCTTTATAATTAGGTGTAGTAGTAATGTGGCATTGTGCTCCGTGCTCACTCTTTTATCATAGGGATCCTTATCATTACTAAACTTAGTAAACAAGCATAAATTTGTAGAGCTGAAAGCTTGACAATTATCAAGAAAAATATTTTAGTCACAAGTTTGCTGCCAGTGGGACACGAACGTAACTAACTCTCTGTTTCAATCCTATTTAGAGTATTAGATAAACGATAAACGTGTTTTTATCAATCACAGGTTGTTCAGAAGTCAAAATGAGGAAATTGTTGCTGCTCTCCTGTTCCGTTCTCCACGGATCTGGATATCTGGAATATGCTCAAGAATACATTAACGAATTCTTTTTGAAGTGTGTACATATTTAGAAATCAATAATTTCCATCAGCATAATATATTATTGCTCTATTTATTGCACTTCGTTGTTGATTCTATTGATAATTTTTTCTTTGTCCTGATAGAAATGGAGTGAAAGAAGTTCTGTTTGTTCCTTACGCTGCTATTCAACAAGATCAGCAAGAATACACCGATAAAGTACGAAAGGAGATGAACAAATGGGGTATGTATATATTATGAAGATACAATCTGTTCATTCAAGTTTCTCTGTTGATACTGAAAAATATATAATATTTGATTTATAAGCAGGTTATCAAGTTAAAGGCTTAAACGAAGCCGCGGATCCAGTCGAGGCCATTAATAAAGCCCAGTGCATATTTATTGGTGGTGGCAATACATTTGTGCTTCTGAAATTGTTGCAAGAGAAGAATCTTATCGACGTCATCCGGAAAAGGGTGATGGAAGTTAGTAACACATGATTTTTCTATTTAATAGCCATATACGCCTACACATTTATTATTTTATTAAGAGTAGTAAAACCGTTATTTCTACGATTATGATGAAATCCTAGAATAGTAGAATAATATCTTAGTGTGAAGTATCGTATCCAATGAAAATAATAATATTATTATTACCGTGATCTAACGAAACGTTCGTTATTCTACAGGATGGCATTCCTTACATGGGCAGCAGTGCAGGGACAAATGTAGCCACTGTCAGTATAAACACAACGAATGACATGCCAATTGTTCACACCAAGTCTTTCGATGCCATTGGTCTGCTGCCATTTAATATCAATCCACATTATATCGACGTGGACACGAAAAGCAAACATATGGGCGTAAGTATTATCTAAAGACTAATAGCTACTTGTGAAAGGAAATTTATTTATCTACTTATGGTGTTTTGGTTGATATTTTAGGAAACGCGTGAAGCAAGGATCGTAGAGTATCACAAACTTGAAGGTGAAAAGCCGCCCGTGCTGGGACTTAGGGAAGGTTCATTTTTGCATGTACGTGGTGACTTGGCTACATTGGGAGGTCTTCTTCCAGCGCGACTTTTTGTTCAGTGAGTGGAAAACTTTCTCTTAGTCTTAATAATTTAGTCATTTTATTTGAGTACCTTGTCTAAAACGTGCCATAGCATCATTTGAATTTGTATGTTTTCTTTGTTGTAGAAACAAACCGACTGAAGAGGTGCCCACAGGGACTGATTTAAGCTTCTTGCTGAAGCAAGCCAAATCGAACTGATCCCAATACAATAAGTATCTACAAGTTTGATGAATGTGCTGTGTGATTTCAGTTGAGAGTCTGTGATAGCTTACGAATCACAGCTCTCTTCTGACTACCCTTCGTGAGGAAACCTTTAATTTGAGTCAGTTTATGTACCTAGGGAATTTAAATTGTAATGTGGCCATTGAATTTAATATAGTTTTGCTATATAGTTAGCAAATTCTAAAAGTGTATCTCTTCAGTGCTAGTAAATACATAGTCATTACTGTGAAAGAAAAGTGCTATAACAAAATGTGTTATTTAAGGATATATTTGTGTGTGGCAAGTGTGATGTGAGGTATTTATATTATATGCACTCATTTAAGTATCACACATTAATATTATGTAGTTTTTTTGACTCTAACATTCTTTCCCGAAAGTGTCGATTTACTTTAGTACGGAAATATTATACATTGTAATATGCAAGTATATTATTTTCCTCTATTAATTATCCATTAGAATCTGACTCCACAACATTCTCATAATTATTGTATCTGTAATAATAGTGATAAAATCCACTTATACAAGTGAAAGTAAAATATATTGTACAAGTTAATCATGAAGGAATAAATTGTAATCCAATTGAAAGGGATATTTATTAGCAGATAACACATTTCTTTTATGTTCTTCTAAAAACTATTTACTACTATTTTATTTTAGGTTTAATCAATGGCTACGACACGTTGGAGCCAAATTCGACATCCTGTTCCATAAAATATCTATTCAGCTACGCTGTAAGAGCAACATTTAACGGCCACATTGTTCAGTCCTGAGTCATCCACTGGAGAAGGGAATAAATATTTAATGATTGAGGCGGAGATGCATGTAGTATATTGCAACTAAAAGAGGCAGGTGGATAAAAATGTCAATAAACGGCAGATGTTATCAAGACATACTCACCCAATGGACCTTTGTACTGTTCAACCTGAGTTTGCAGGCCGCAAATGGCTTTTCCCGTGGAGCATATCTGAGGCTCGGTCCAAAAGCCCCTTGTCGTTCCATCGCCTTCCAAATACCCGCCATTAAGATCCGAACAATAAAGTCTTAAATTGTTGGCTGCCGTGTCATCAACGAGAGCACCTTGGGGTGGATCCGACCTTAATTGAAATCCGGTTGCAATCCCGTTACATTCAAAGATCTGTCTCCAGCTCCCGGACAATCCGATAGCGCTGTAAATTCTTTTATAGGAGGAAAGGGCCTTCTCCGTGCTGTTTACTCTAGCTTTGCCACAAAAGAATCTGATCCCATTCAATCCTGTCTCATCGACTGATTTTCCGCTTACGTTCATTTCAACTTTAAGCTGCATTCCCACAACCACTAGTCCAGGTGGACACTCTTCCAGCTTTCCCCATTCCCCGAAATCAGTTATTTTAGGGGAATGAAGAAAAATCGCAGTTGGTGGGGCAGGTGTTTCTGATAAAACTCCAGATACATAAATGTGCACGGCGAAAATAACGCAGACCAATCTTGTAACTTTATCCATTTCTCTAGTGCCCTATAAGTACTATTCGTAAAGAAACTAAACTTACTTTTATACTATCCATCAATCCATTCATCTTTGTCAATATCCCTAACTTTTCATCTTTACGACTTTAAGAGTTATGATTATGATTATATGTTATTCCTGTAATAGTCTTCCAGAAAAATTGTCGTTTTATAGAAAGAAGGATGTCCTGTTGCCATTTCCATTAAAATGTGCTATAAGATATTTGATATAAGTATAGAATAATAAGTTAGCGACTGCCTTTATTTCCGTTTAGATTGCCTGTCAAGCATTGAATTCAACTGTCATTATGGCACAGTTATTGTTTTCGCTTCCTTAATAGGGCTATAAAATCCAATTAGGTACATATCGCATTGAAGCACCTAGATGTACTTGGGAACATTGAAGTGGTACTTCAGTTTTTAGTTGCTTGTTGTTTTTATGCATTTATCTTGCTTAGCTTTTAACATCATTTTATTGTCCTCTGCTTACGTAACTCGCAATAATAATTTTATACTTTCAAGTTGACATTCCATCTTGATACATAAATAGTAATTACGTATATACGTGATTTTAATAGAGGCATAATGCACTGTGTTTTCAAAGAATGTTCCTCCTGGTCTGACAATAACTTTTTGGAATGCAGATATTCGCAATATTAAAATACTCGGTTGATGATATACCGTTTGCCGTCTTGCTGCTTTATATGAACCGTTTCAAGAAAATCATTGTGTAAAATTAAGGAATTTGGTAGCATACTATAGGGCTGAAAGAGAGAGCGTAGAGTCATCGTATTTAATATGACCTACCAACTATCTATTATTACACTGCACTAGTTTTTGAATTTCACTTTATACTTCTTTTATGTACATACTTACAAAAGACATTTCAGTAAGTCTATTTTCGTGTAAAAGTTGTCCTTACAGCCGAATCCTTGTACGAAGTTTGTAATTTTCCTGTTATAAACGAGACTGAATCCGTTTCTTATTGTTGCTTTACAACTACTGGGCTGACGTAATTCAAAATTTATGACAGACAAATTTATTACCTATGTACATTTGATAATTATAATTAAAATAGCATGACAATTTGCCTGCAGTCTTAATGTAAAGCAGACAAAATTAAGTTACTAATAATGACATGAAAACTTGTCAACGCACTTCTTACGATGATACTCATATTGTTTTTTTATGCTCACTTATATAAACTTATCTCTACATAGAACTCATTTACGCATCAGTAAAAATTCTTGTGATATTATTGGTAGCTAAGTTTGTAAAGTTTAGTATTTATTAAAAGAGTAGGTACACTAATTTTTTGATCCCTATTGAAAGCTATTACTAATTTTCCCAGTATGTTATCCAGCTCAATTATAGAAATGGTATAATATTGAACTGGTCCGAGGTACAATTCTGGAAGTTAGTAAGGGAAAATCATTAGATGATTTTGTGTGACACAAAATGGGACAAATATAATATTTATTCCATTTAGCAGCCTATTCTATTAAGAGTAATTCTAGAAGTGAGAGAGGGTAGGTCTCTGCGCAATATATTTGTATCCTGTTAGTGGTATCTATTTAGATTGTGACATTTATTACCTCAATATATTATTTTAGCCTCTGAGTTGCAACACAGGACAGAGAGGAATATTTTCCAAGGTAATACAGCATAAAACAAAGTAGAGACAAAGTCATTTCTTGCTCCTCATGATATATATACAGTGTGACTGGAAGTTACATGCAACGTTGCAGTAGTAATATCCGATTCGAAACTTTCCCCGGAGAAAGTTGGGAGAGAGGAAGTCTATTTTTAGGCAGGATTGGCACTATACACCCCATAACATTCACGCAATAACTTTTATCTCTTGCCGATCAAATGCCGCATCATGGAAATTCAAAGCTGAAGATAGCACCCAAAAGACAAGCCAACCAGGGAAATGCACCTAAAGCAACTTAGATAGCCGATAGTCGTCACAGTTGGCAAAGCCGAGCGTAATGCTTAATATCAGTTCAGTCTGGCTTTATCTAAGTCCCTTGAATTTTCCAAAAGAATCAAGGCAAATGAAGAGACTGAGAAAGCAAGGTCAGTAACTATCCAGGCTACTGTAACTAGAAAATCGAGTAGGTAGTAGAAATAGACTGTATGTGAGTCCTGGAGGACGGGGTTGGAAAATGGAGAAATTCTCAACTTGAGATTGAAAGAGAAAGGGAGAGAGAGAGAGAGAGAGAGTAATGGGGGAAAGCGAACTGTGTGGAGGAAGAAGCTGAGGAAAGAGAGGACATGACTTCAAATCAACTCGAAGGAAAAGTAAAAGTAAAGTGGCGATTCTTTTTATTGCTGTCGACTGAAAAGACTTTCTCCTAATGCTAAGAAAGTGCAAGTAACCGTAGCCTGTCAGTTAAAATGAATTTTTGTCCGTCTGTCCAGTTCCTCCCGTCCTACACATCCGGCCTTACTACCTCGCCACTAAATTCAGCCTAGATTTTCATCGTTCGCACTTTCCGCTCTGACCTTTAGAAATAACTTACAACTACTGTAACAATATCTAAGAAAACTGGCAAGAATAGTAAGTGTCCAAACACATCTATATATGTATATATAACGGAAACAATGGGCTGGTAGGTACTTTCACGGTTTTGTTCGATGTGTATACGAATGCCTACTTAAATGTCTAAGACAAACAGATCAATGTGCGTCCTTCCAAATGCTTTTTTACCAAGTTAGTTGGGGACCCGGATATGGTCAATGTAAATACAATCAGCAGAATCAGAGGTTTTTCTTTCGACATGCCACTGCCACAAGGATTAAATGGGAAAATGTCAAGTGTGGCAACTGACACTGAAACGAGATGGACTATTGAACTCTCATGTATGTATGTACGGATAAGTGCCTTAATGTTTTACTTCTGTGCGTCTAGCTTTGTTTACTCTACACATGTGTACTTCTCCTACTTTACTATATATATCCAAATGTATAGTGTTATATATATTAGTATGTTTATGGTGTTTATGCTACAGTATACAATTATGTTAAGTATAGTGAAAATGATACAAAGAGAATGAGAGAAAGGTCGTCTGCTAGTCGAATTGGAGTGGAAATAGCATTAGGTCCAAGGTTTCCACTAACTAGTATTGTTATTTAAGGGAATCTAAGCTGGGTATTAATTCTGTGACTATATGTGCATGCCCATAGTATCAATTGAGGCTAGGCGATAGAATTCTCGGCCACATAAATGAAGAACACTTTTGGGAAAGTGTTCAGTGTAACCAGGAGAGGAGACATCAATTAACCATGTGCCTAATTCACAGCTCCTCCACTAAGCCCACTGTTATTTTTATGTCTCCATGTACCATTTCGATTAGTCCTAGGATTAATCTTCTAAGTGAAAGCAAATAAACTACAAGTACACAGAGCTACTGCTGCATTATACAGAATTCTACTGTTTTTACAGTGCCTACCGAATGTTACTCCACGGACACGCTTCTCCTGAAATTATTATGCTCCTCTATACTCAACTATTTATCAAATACAATACAAACACTACATTATTCTGTTGTCTGTAGGGTAGGAGGACTAGAACCGAACTCATGTGGTTGGTTGGGGGAAAGGATTTAGAAACCATCAAAAGAATAAAATGCTGTCGGCCATTTCGGGAAATGAAATTGGACAGAACATTTATTTATTTGTGCAGCTACCTATTGGCTTCGCTCACTTGTCATCAGCTAATAAATATAACATCTGCACACCATTACTACCATCAATAATTGCATGGGTGGAACCAAAATTGTCCTCCCTTCCCTCTCATCCAATCTCCATTTTAACATCAATTGTTACTAATAATAATAATATATCTTGCAGGAGTGTATTGTTGAATCAGTTGCATACTCAATTGCATTTTCATAACCGTCACCACAGAATATTAATACGTGAAGTGCAAAGAAAGTTATCTGCAGAATATAAGATTGAAATTAAATAAATATGTTTTTATAATAAAATTGTCCTTCATGTGTCCCTATAATCAATAATGTTAAGTTTAAGAACTGGTGCATGAAAATGAAACATAGATGATAAAAATGCATGTATAATCGTACACATGATACATAGTGACATTTTCGAAAATGAGGTTTTGCGGAGCATATGAATTCCCATTTAAAATCACTGATGATAATAACTAGGTAAAAAAAGCTATTTATCATGCCTTCTGGGGCTACCCGTGCTCTATGCTAATTTTGTTTATAATGTATAATATAGTGGTAAAACAGAAACTCATTCAAAAACGTAATAATAATATTAGTAGAATTTTTTATTACGTAAATAATGATAAAATTGAGACAAGTAAATGTTAAGTGAAGACGCGGTGTGTGATAACAGGTGAAAGCTGGTGAAAACACAATAAAAAAGTCGGAAATGATATATTTTATGGCTTTTTCTCAGTCTCTTCCTACTACGTCGTAATGCTTCGGTTATTTATTTGCAGCCTTTATACACGCAGAACATTTTCATATAAATCGCTTTTAAGCTACCTTGCATTCATAAATATAATCTTTTTGACACTAGCATTACCATCGGGAATATATTAGTTTCGCTTTCCATATCCTTCCTTACTGTTTCCCCACGTGCACTTTTCTAAATTAAAGCCAAATAGTTTTGCAGAAGAGTACCAGTGCAATTTTGCATTCACCCAGATACACTTTTGTCTAGTTTATTCTTGGGCTTTTTTCCTATGCAAATGCAAGGCAATAAAACACCGAGCTTGTACCTGGAAGAGCTAAGTCACGTCGCTGCAAGTCAAATCTTCTTCAAACTCATTATTCGATAATGTCGACGTGGGATTAAGTTAATCCCATGAAATACATCTTTTGTAAACATTTCATCACAGCTTTACGAAATGGAAGGAAACTAGCTTTAGTTACATTCTCTCTCTATGTCTATGTCTATGTGTCTATGTAGAGTTGAAAAAGTTATTTATCTTGAGAATGAATCGCATTCATTTAATCCGCCGTAGTGTGTATAATGTCTTTTGTGAAATGTTGATATTACATACAATGAATTCATAATGAGGGTAAATATACTACTCTCAACCTATGTACCTAAAATTAAAATACTTTAATGCGCATGAAGGTCATAGTCATGTTATTACTAATTCATTTAGAATGTTTTAATTTAAAGATGGGCTTTACAACAATGTTGTGTATTGTTTGAAAATATGTAACTCTCCTGTTTTGTTAATATGAGCATTGGGCAGTAAAAGATGGTTCAAGCTCCTATTGTTAATGAGGACAATAGTCACTTTTTACTAGAGTGTCATTAATTCCGCATTGCATGAATTACTTACAGACTGCTTGACAGTGTCGTAAAAGGGTATTGTGTCCATAATTGAAAATAATAAAACAATTGGGAAATGTGTAATTTCAGAACTCCTTTCTACAGCTGCAACAAGCGCTTTACATTTACACAAACCTATAAAACACGTTCCAGGTTTTGTCTCACGGGATGTTTTGCCCTCCAACTTTTAGTATCAACTACCAACTGTGTATGATAAAAATGCTGAATGTATGCATACATACGTTCTGTCCAAAAATGCATATTAAAATGAAAGTAATTTAGATTCAAAAATTGTTCTTGGGAGAAAATTTCTGTTTTTGACAATTGATTGACGGAGTTTAAACAAAAGAACTCAAGGCAAATGAAATCATTACAATTCGACCATGATATTTGTGGGCCTGAAAACTTCCTGGAAGTGTGTACAAAAAGGAATGACTGCACATTTGGTTTGAACGGGTTGCCTTACAAAAGTTGAGAACACGACTGTAGCAAGAAAGGTTTCCATTCCAGTTCATAGATGTATTTTTTTCATAGTAAGAGACTATGTTATTCGGGTAGGCAATAAGCGTATAAATACCAACTTATTCCATAGTATGCTTAAAGTCTATAAATTCAACTTGAGTTATTCAAGAAAATCCTAACTTAATACAATCACAATCCTTACTGTTTCACACAGCTTGTATTATTTAATGAATTATTAGTAGGTATTGTAGATTTTAGTTATTTAATCAGAGTCAATTTTGGTAGATAGTGTGTTGCAATTTTCGAAGCATCGTAAAATTACGATATCGTATTTTCCATTGAAATTAAAAATTGATGCAACGTACGGAAAAAGCACTTTGCAATTATGCAAGATGAAAATTGAATTGGTTGTCACTTTTTTTCTGTGGTGGAATCTACCCCTGTTCATTTTGCATTGTAAAATATTTAAAAATCAAAATTTTCAACAGAGAATTTACGATTGTAATTATACGATGTTTCGAAAATGTGGTTCCTATATAATAGATCAGTCAGTAATGACTGCCTGTTTTTACTTGCTAGCAAATAATTGGTGACTTAGCAAATGCATTCAAGTTTTTAGTAGATAACGAAGAAAAGAGCCAATAATTTCTGTGTTTATTACCTTTCTTTATAATCAATTTACATTCGTATGTTTCTCAATTCCTTTTAGCATGAAGTAATGGGTCTAAACTTTCTAATAACAGTTTGCACTTTATATGCACAGTTGGATTGGCTGCACTTAAGGATAAAACTACTCAAACAACTTAACAGCACTTCTTCATGCTAAGGCTAACAGCATTTTCGAAGGACGGCTATTGGCTAGATAGCTTTTTTATATGAAGTTGTAAGCCACTTGTACAACACTGCTGAATTATTTATTCCTACTCCAATGCAATAGTCCTTGTACTTCAGGCTAAAGATTTAGCGACTATAGGATAGGAAGGCAGAGTTGAAGACATTGAAAGTTCGTTAACGCCCATGCGGTGATGGTGATTGAAATTGGAAATTATGTAGTTTATCAATACATAATAGTGAAGACATTTTCATTTATGGCCAAGAATATTTTTGAACTGTGGGCCTGCGAGCAACATTTTTCAGCAATGCACTCATGTACCAATATTATATGGTACTATCATATTCTTTAAGTCTTGTACTGTATGTGTGCTATCATAATATAATATGCTATGGTTTAAGGAGGAATTGTAACTTTGCAAAATCCTGATTTAAGCAAAATGACTTAGAGTAGAACAGTGAAATGCACATTTTTGAAATTGTCCCATATTTTTCGAGGGCAGCAGCCAGACCAGCTTCACCGGAATTTCCAAAATTACCTATACTTCCATATTAGAAAAAATTGGAGCTTTTTGGAGTGGGGATAATGCATTGGAAAAAAGTATTTTGAATTTTTAGAGAATAAGATAGTTTTGTAACCCTGAGCTCAAGGTGTCCTCGAGTTTTTTCTGTTTTTCTTAAATATTTTTTGCAAACGTTTTCTCAAAATGTCGGAATCAAGATTTTGGGATTTGCAGCTGAAAAACCTGCGACGACAGTAGCGGGAAGTAAAATGGAACGGGCATGAACAATGGCTATACGCTGTTCAACTCCACTCTCCTTAGTGTGTTGGGAAGTAGTCTTTCGTTATTTGTACTCACACCAATATTTTTAAACTTTATCGCACAATATAATCTACCATCACAAACTTCCCACTAATCCTTAATAAGTGAATAATTTAATGATGATGGATTCTGGCATAATAGTGTCTGTTTACAGTAATTGCTAATTAGCAGTTCTGTGCGATACCTACATAAAATGTTATAGGAATCCGTGGGGGATTATGATAACACGGGCACCTTTGTTATGCAAAGTATTTAGATGATAATGCGGAAGGCTGTGCATAGTACCTACATAGAATGTGCGATTATTTTCAAAGGCTTGGACATGCTCTTCCGACAGCCATAGGCTAAAAAACTCATTTGTAAAGTACCTTGAAAGTTGCCTAGTTCATTCTGAAGTAGTAAAAAGCGACTATCCTTAGTGATAAAAGTTTTCCTTTCTAAAAATAAACCTAAAGTTTCAAATGCGTGTAGTAGATAAATCTCTTAGCTCAGAAACAGACATGAAAGTTTTACAGACATGCCAATTTTACAGCGGATGTTAATGCTTTCCATATTAAGTAAAGTGTTTTAAACCACATAATATTACGTCCAAGTCAGTTAGACTGATGAAGGAATATAGTGTAGTCACGGCGAATCCTTTAAACGTATATATCTACTGTAATTTCATTATTTTCATCATTCCACTATGTGTACAGAATATAAATATTGCATGAAAAGTCGTCCACAGAGTATACCACTGCATTATGATGGAGAAAATCTGGATTATACTTTCACCGCAATGAAAAATTTTCTTTCCGCACTTTCACTTTGAGAATATCACGACCTCACGTCACTAAACTCTGAACAAGTGATGTAAGTAGACTTTGGCAATGAATCGAGCCAAGGCTAGTGAACCAGATATGAAAAGGAAGAAGGTAAGAAGATTGAAAGGCTTTCTCTTATCGATATTACAAATGGGTGAACTACTTCTTCAAGTAATAACTTACCCGACATTTACTCTATCTATTATCAACAGTCTCAGAGACTGCTACCAGGTACCTACCTACTACCTAATATCAGCTTACAATAAAATGACACTCCTTCTGTTCTCATCGTCTTTTCCATGCCAAAAATCCTTGATGACATTGTCATCTTGCCAACTCAAAAACATTGCGCTTCAGGTCATCAAAAATTTTAGAATTCGCAAATGACAGTAATGAATGGATGAAACAATACCGTATCGTTGATAGCTATTAACTATGTATATGAAGCAGAAGCGACGCAGAGTGATTTATGAAAATGCGTATTTTGAAGGTATTGAATACTGAAGATTCTACTGTTCAGTTTTATTCGATGAAAAATCTTATCTCAAAACAAGTATACAACACAAAATGATATTAAAATTAAGTTTCCGATCCATGGAATTTGCACCAAAACGGTTTCCTGCTCTTTACATGTTAAACTTGTCGCAGAACTCTTTGAATGGGGCAAGACACACAGAACCGATTTTAATGACAATTACA
>JAAAYG020014005.1:0-21838 GCA_009936455.2 Tomocerus minor
ATTCTTAGTTTAGCCCTTTTAACTTATAGACAACTACATTACTAATGTGTATAGTCAATTTGACAAAAATGCGGTTTCAATACAAATAATTGCAGCATGGTACCAAAGCGGTACCTAAGAAGTACCCAGTACTTGGTTTAATATTTTGAACTGCTTCTAAGCTTAATAATGAGTCTGTATTATCAATTTGACCAAGTTCTGGTCATATCTTAGGGAAATACAAATTGGTACCAAAACGTTACCAAAATAGTACCCAATTCTAAATTTAGCACTTTTGACGTATGGACAACTATATTACTAATGTGTATAGTCAATGTGACAAAAATGCGGTTTCAATTCAAATAATTACAGTATGGTACCAAAGCGGTACCTAAGCAGTACCCAGTACTTAGTTTAATATTTTGAACTGCTTCTAAACTTAATAATGAGTCTGTATTATCAATTTGACAAAATTCTGGTCATAATTTAGAAATATACAAATTGGTACCAAAATGTTACCAAAATAGTACCCGATTCTAAATTTAGCACTTTTAACTTATGGACAACTATATTACTAATGTCTATAGTCAATTTGACAAAAATCAGATTTTAGTAGAAATGATTGCAGTATGGTACCATAGTGGTACCATAGTGGTGGTACCATAGTGATACCATTTACAGTAATTCTGGTTATAATTTAGGAAAATACAATTTGGTACCAAAGTGTTTCAAAAATAGTACCCGATTCTACACTTAGTACTTTTAAGTTATGGATGTCACCAAAATGGTACTGTTCTTGTACCAACATTTTAAAAATGTTACCCAATTGGGTTTAGTAATTTAGTAGACTTCTGTAGCAATGGTATGTTGCAGACTTCTGAGGTACATTTTGCATTTTGCACCACTGTGCACATTTTTCGGTATTGAGTTCTTATCGGGTTGACTCAATAAGGACTCAACTCAATAAGGACTCAACTCAATAACGACTCAACTCAATAAGGACTCAACTCAATAAGGACTCAACTCAATAAGGACTCAACTCAATAACGACTCAACTCATTAAGGACTCAATAGCTGACTCAATAACCAGCATTAGTGCATTATCATCATTTAATTTGTATTTTTTCAGAATTGAATTCTTCCAAATTTTTAACAGCATGTAAAGCATGAGATAAAATTGTAAATAAGATTTCCAAATTAAGCATTTTTAATATAATCAAATATCTTGATGTAATTAACAATTTAAATACAGTTTTTTTTTTAAAAAAGTCGCATTTAATTTATTAATGAAATGAAAATATTATTTTTTAGAAATATATAACACAGGAGATGTCTCAGGCGGTTTTAATTCAGCGTCTGCAAATAGAAACAATTTTCGTTGCGATTCTTCGGATCTTGTTCTTCCACCGTTAATCCCAATGACGCCGTCCACTTCATTTCATTTTGAACCTGTGAAGAGGAAATTCCCCCCCACCAACAGGACGGAGCCAATTGGCTGGAAACGCATAAGAGGAGAAGAAGTTCTGGATGCGGAGTTGGCGACGGTAATGACAACAGGCAGCGTTTCGGCCCCGATTGCCACTGATGATGTCGTAGTAGGTTCTGAAACTCGTGAAAATGGATCCATGGAAAATGAAGAAATCGAAAATGGTGCTAATCTTCCAATTACTCCTAAAAAACCCTTGAAAAAGCCAGCAGATGGTTCACAGAAGAAAAAGAAAAAAGCGAACACAAACGGTAAGATTTAAACCGTAAATAATTTTAATTTACTTGGATTTTGCTGTTTTACGCAATTAATTTTTCAGTTTTCCCGCAACTTAAATGTTAGTTTGTGGAGAGCCTCCACCTCATCCGTCCGTCACTATAATCATTAAATTGTTTTCACCGCCTTTTGATTTGATTTTTTGCAATAGGTGATGGAAATAAAAGAAGACGCTATGCAAGGGATGCGAAAGCAATAGCGGTCATAAAGATACATGATCTGGTGGAAGAAGAACGTGCCTCACGATGGTGAACGATGGACACCCCTCATAACGTTTTCTTGGAAAGGATTTAGAAGAATAACTTTTTTTTTTGTATTTTGCATTTATTAATTTTGATATAGGTGTCGATGATTTTCCTACAATCTGATTATATTTAAGGGGCATTATAAACTTTCAATAAAATCAACTGCTCTTTGTTCGTAATTCAATTGTAACTTGAAAATTTTGAATTGCATTGATTTTGCCCCCTAAAGTTATCATCGAATTGGCAGTGAAAATTTATTAATTGACACATTTCATAATTGCTTTAATTACTAAAACATTAATTTTCCTAGAAAACAGAAAATTATTACTTAGACAAAAGATGCAGAATCTCCAGGCAAAAAAGTATTTAGAATTCAGTTTCGGTGGGGGGGGGGAGGTAAACAAGCCAAACATAAATTGATGAAATATATTTCAGTTCACGCAATTTTTGCACATTTTTCCAAAATTTTTTCTCTTTTTCTGGACACTTTTTGGGGGGGGGGTCATTTGACACGATGCCCACCCCCTCAATACGGCCATGTCTCCAGGTGCAAATAATTGTTTAATTTTCTTAATTTTCACGTAATTTTATGCGGAAATAAATATATAAGTAAATCAGAGATGACAACATAAGAATTCTTCTGTTTTAATGCAACTATCTCAGAAATTCGAAAAGGATTTTTATTAATGTCCAAATTTTGGTTTAAAACATGAAAACTAATTTTTAATTCTAATTTAGGCAACTCGGGCTGGGCATTCCACACATAATTCGTTTTGCATGGATGATGTGCAGTAAATGTGTTGAATCAGTTCAACATTTTCCTAAAAACATTTCAAAGGTCACAATTAATTACATCGTTGATAATTCGAGTAGGTGAAATATTTTTTCGAACCTTGCTCAAATATTTGAGTATCTGATCATAAAATTTTCAAAATAACGTTAAAAATCTTACTCCTCGAAGACTTTCAGCAGGAACTAAAGAATCTACAATAGTGTAAGCCTCTCCACCGACTACGGTACTTCCTGGAATTGGAACATCGACAAGAGAATGAATGCGATCGTTGAGGACGACGAACACCCTGAGGCCAAGAAGGACACAATCGTTGCCTAAAAGTGTTGCAAATTTTAATATATTTTTTGCAATTAAATACCTGACTGTTATATTTTTATTGGGACAAAATAGAGATGTAATTTTTACGTGGGGAGAAATCAGTTTCGAAAGAAGTCGAAGTTCCAGCAGTCAGCTGACATGGTGGTGTAGTGCATCCATCGATTCTGCAAGTTATTTTATTTTCAAAGACTTGTAAATATTAATTATTCTAAATGGCATAACTGAGTAAGGGGACGTTCATATATGACGTCTACAATTTAGGGGGACAAAATAGGCTAAAAATCGCGACAAAATTTTAATTGTCAGACAAATTGAATTTATCAGAAAAATAATATAAGAATATAACTAACCTCAATTCAAGAAATCGTCCAACTCCACCTGTAAATGAAATAATACACCAAAAAATATTGAAAACACACTTTAGGTGTTAATTATTAAATATTATTATAATTATTGGTTTAATAGTTTAATTAAACATGCTACTGAGAAACTGACCACAAGTTTGAACTGGTGAGACGACTCCACGGGGCCGAATTACATCCAGAGAAGATGCAGTTGCAGCACTGACTAAAATAGACACAATAATTAGTTTCAACATCTTGTTTAGTTTAGAATTTTAAAATATTTGAAGTCAATAAATTTTTCTACGAGTTGGTGGACTGCAGCTGAAAAGTGCTGAAGACTCTCCATTATATAAGTTAGCAGGCCTTGCACCAATAAATGTAATCAAGAATCATTATCTATGTACACTATATACTAGTAATAAAACTATTGACTATTCGATGAAAACTGATCATCCGCCCAGATTAATTTTACTGCAATAAATATAAACATTATTACACTATTGTGTTAAATGAGAGGATTAAGGATTGTACTTTTGAATGTATATGTTTACCAACACACTTAAGTAGACAAAGATAATATACATTATCGCAGAAAGTAGAAAGTTGAAAAGTTGGTCTTTGCTTGCAGGATACATTTGCATTTTTTTGTGTCTGGAACAGGGTACAAAATTTTTGTTTGCCTTTTTTCATGTGAACCAATTAATTATATTAAAATAAGTTTATTTCATTTTCAGTGTTTTTTATTATTTCATTATTTCTTGCTAACTGGCAGTCTTAGCCATGATATGGTTCTTTTTTAATAATTAAAAAATTATATTTAGACTTTATTAAATTGTGACTTAAAATTAAGAATGCCATAATGCTTTCTTCCCTGCATTAGAATAATAATAAAATAACACCGAGATGTAAAGTTCGGTAATGCTTGCATGTTACTACTCTACAATATACATTTACATCTTCATTTTATTACGGGGGATAATGACGTTATTGCAGAGATTACAATTTTGCTCCCGCAGCAGAGATTTCGTAAAAAGGGCAAAGGAGAGATAATAACCTTACTGCTTTTTAAGTACTATAAAATGGTGTCACAATGATACTTGGTCTGTATTTAACAGATTTGTTTTATTGTCCTTCCATAAAAGGAAGCTACCATTCCCTTTACACATGTAAATTATAATGTAAATATACTTGCAAATAATGTACGTAAATACACAACGTAAATGTATAATCAGAATTAAAAAGCAATATAATTACAGAAGCCGCCGAAAAAAATATTATCTTTTAGATATTTATTTTCATTGTTAAACAAATACTCAGATGAATACAGTGGACAATCCACTGTACTTTGACTACTTTTGTATGTACACATTTAAATCTGATATTCACAAATATAATATATTTACCTGCACATTTGGTAATGACCGAAATATATTGCACTACTGTAAATCTGTAACAACCTTTCATCATCAATCAAGATCCATGATCGACATGATCCTGTTATGGAATTTAAGAATCCGCAGGGAAAATATAACCACATAATCAATGAGCATTTGTTGTTTCTGCATTTTAACAAATAAAGGGCACTATGAAACTTGTCAATTTAAAATTAAATTGTTTTAGTAACTAAAACAATGAAAAAACTGTGAGCTTATTACTTTATAAGGAGTTGCATGCCCAAAAGTTGAGATATTATATATGGACGTTCCCTTATCCAATGATTTCGGTAGATTTTAAGTATTGCGTAGTTTCTCAATTCTGATATTTTCTTTGGATTTCCGAACAAAATGTAATGTGTGATAGATTCTTGTGTGTCTTACCGATTTGAATTGTCTTAATGAGTTATATTTTTGTATGGTAATTAGTAATTAGTGGATGATTATTCGTGATAAGACAAAGACAATGTGGATATTATCTCTAATCGTAATTACTCTTAATTTTGCATCGTATTCATAGCCATCGGCTTAATATTTTCTTTCCTATTTCCCTAATGCATTAGTATATGTCCTGAAATATTATTTTAGATTATTTCTGTAAATTCTACATTTATTTATTTATTTGAGCTTTATTTGCATCTAGTATCTAGTGTTAAAATTATGATTTTAAGTTTTCTCAAGAGTTTATTCCACCTAATTGCTCTATTTTTCTTTAGTGAGTTAAGTGAGTGCATTGAAACTACAAAAGAATGTAGAATAGGTAACAATTCCGGAGTTGGACGAGCATTCGATATTTTGAATTCCAATAACGGCAGATCCTATTTGCAATGTTTAAATACGTGCACGACAAATAATGATCACGGGTTAGCATTCGATATTTTTAATATGGAAAGTGGAAGAAGCACTTTGCAGTGTCTGAATAGAACGGAAGAAGAAAGGAATGGACATCACATAGCCACAACTGGCGGGGGTTTTATGATAACTTGTGGTTCAGAAGATGGTCCGACACAATTCTTTTTCGAGGGTGACATGGTATAGTCTCCATTAAAACAAATCCCAAAATAATTTTGAAAGGGATTAATTTATAGTCATAATTCTGGTCTTATGCCCTATAAAATAATTACACTGTTTTTCTCTTTTTTATAATTCCCTTCCGCTTTTAAAAAAACCCTCCTTATTTTTTCGTCAAATATTTTCATACATTTTATCTAAAGTTACTATAACTAATGTAAGGAATCTCAATTAATTTCCAGAGCCTAGAAGTCGTCAAAAATGGGAAAATTATTAATTAATTGTAGCTAAAATATACTAAAATTAATTAATTAATTAGTACCTCTAGATTTTCATTTTTACGTAGATTTTTTTTAGGTAAGTCCTTTACTGGACTTTTTCGTCACTCGATTCCACGAAAACAATGCAAGATGGATTAAAGTTGTTGGCGCAATTTACCAAAATAACACGGGGCTGTACGGCTGCCGGACGCCTAATAAAAGTTTCACTCATTCAATTTATTTGTATGCTTCAGGTATTGGATTTTGATCTGTATTTTTCCTCAGTATCATATTTTCTTTACATAATTTTAGATTTGTAGGACAATCTAACGCTTTCATTTAAAAAAAAAATGGTTGAAGTACAATGGGTTTTATTATTTTATTTCACACAGATAACTTTCCTCCCTACATATTAGAAAATGGGATGTCAAGTGACATCTATATGGAAGAAAACATTACTCTATTGCCTTGCGTTTCTGGCGATGCTTTTGTTCCTGTCAATCTTTACATAATTATTGAAAAGGTAGAAACGACTGTAATAAAACTTATCAAAAGATATTTAATAGGAAAACTATTGCAACTTTTACACAAATTTTTCCTTTTGCTTTTTGAAAATGGAATATACTTGAATAATCATGTTTCGTATCAGTTTTGTATTTTCCCCAAAATATTTGTAATTAACCCTAGAAAGCTGTGGATTTTGTCCTTTACAAATTTTACTAATATTTAATTTAATTTTGCTTGATTAATAGAGAAGAATTAAACTAAATTCCGATTTTGAAGTTCGCTACACATACGATCGCACAAAAGGATTTTATGTAAATACGTCGGTAAGCGAACAAACTGCCGTCCAAGGACAGTACATGTGCTCTACAGATTATGAAAATGATTTTCGGAAGTACAACCTGCACACTGCAAAAGGTAGCAATTAACTCAGAAATCTGCTAATCTCTGGCGAATCTAAAAAATATTTAACCCATACTAACATTAATTCCATAATTTTCTAACTCACACCTACATTCCATAATTATTATGATGCGTTTTGAGTTAGCAATTAGGATTAGGATTTTAATGCTCCAAAAAATAATGAAAGATATCTGTTTTAACAGGTTTTCGAATTTACCCGAGCAGCTATAAAATTTTCGTGAAGGAGTGGGATAAATTAAAACTGAAATGTGAAACTAAAAGTCCACAAACATTTTTATGGAGTGAGCAACTTCTGAATGCTGAATCCGTTAAAATCATAACTTCAGAAATACCTAATCGGAATCTAAAATATATTCAAGAATTTGTGACTGAAGAAGGAGCACTGGAAAGTTTAAAAGCTATTAACATTTCTTGTGGCTCCATTTACACGTGGACCGTTGAGATTAACTCATGTAAAGTCGATTTATTTCATTTTTTAACTGCAGGCCGTCGTATTAATAATATAATGAGCAGTAGGTAATTAAAAATACAAAATTGTGTATACAATTATTTTTTTCTTGTAGTGGGACTTCGTCAAGAAGATTTGAATTTTACTCTATCTGCAAAGGAAAAAGAAATTCCAATTCAATGCAGCTCAACATCAAGAACCCCAGAACTGATGCTGATTCCATGCAGTAACAGGATCCAGTGTGATTTTCGAAGGAATTGTTTGTTAGATGTATTTTTTTATAGTTACACTAAAACGTACTGTTTTGACCTTGTTGGACAGTGAAAAAATGGCAAATAATTAAATTATTTTTTTGCAAAGGATGACAAATGTGGAACAGTGGCCAAAGTTTTTGGACGACTATGTTGGACTCCGAATTGCAGGATGCTGATTGACTCTCCAGCAGCAGGGACGATAATCTGCTCCGTAGACAGCACAATTAAAATCACGCAGTATTACACTGCATTCGACGGCTTTCGCTGTAAGCAAAAAAGATAATTATTTTTATTGGACACAAATCCTAGCAAAACGGATGTAAATGAGTATCGGAACATTTTTTTAAATTGAAAAAAAAACTCTTCTTACAGTATGCATAGCGTTCCGACCTAGATGAGTAAAATACATAGTAAAGTATTTTGAAAACACTTTGCTAAAAATACAAAATACTTAGATTTCTTCAAAATTTAAAATACATATAATTAAAATATGCTTTCCCGGAAAATACAAATACAAAATACAACTTTTGGCTCATATCACAAAATAAAATGGTTTATGCGTTCCGATACGTAATAATAAATTTGTTGTTAATTATATAGTAATGTTGAATGAAAAAATTAACAGATTCGGTGGATGCACAAGTCAAAGAAAGCAAGCTGCTACGCATTGATAAGAATAACAAACCAATCTATGACAAAACCAACTCCACTTTTTACAGCAAAGGAGTAGGATTTCTATTATCCCAAATGCTGCAGTGGGGATTTGTGTATCGTAATGGAACAACCGTCTTTCTAAAACATGGAGGTATTAGTGAAAAAAATAATTTACAAATTATAATCTAGTACAACGATGTCAAATAATTATTAGTAATTTAATGATGAAAAATAATTTTGCACTCTTTAGCTCTTTAAATAATGGAAAAAGGCTCATATATGCAATTAATAGTTCTAAAAAGGCGCAAAATTTAAAGAAAATGTATATAATATCGAAATTTTAGGGATTGTTTTAATACCAACAATAGTTGCTCACAAAAAATGTAACGCGTGTTTTAAATTCATGCTAATTTTTATTACTTCCAAAAAGTGGACTTCAACGATACTGAAGAATTGGGCCAGCTACAACAGATAACAAGAAAATCATCGATTTATATCCCGTCAACGAATGTGATCAAAATTATTGTTGTGGCTCCATTACTAAATTCTACGGACAAATGGATAAATGTGACCAGGAACATCACGGTCCTCGGTTAGCATTTTAAATAAATTTCGAACTACATCAAATAACTTTCTAAATTGCATTATTTTGTTGATAGAGTCGACTGAGCCAAGGATAACCAATCAAGACACGAATTTTACCTTTTACATTGGTGAAACGAACAAAAATTTGATTTGTACGGCCGAGGGAAACCCTCAACCCGAAATACACTGGGAAAAGAATGGTCGTCAGGTAAGTCGAAAACAAAGAGGTTTCCCTTTTTAATATTATTCCGAAATTGTTCACAATTTGAAACAGAAGTGATTAGCGGGTACTAAAATAATTTTTCGCATTTCAGTTGCAATTGTTGGGCTTGCCATATACAAACTCCGATTCGGGCTATGCCGTTCTCAGGTTTCCTGCAATTAAAGCAGGCCACGCTGGAGAATTCACTTGTGCAGCTAGCAATTTTCGTGGCACTGCACGAAAGGAATTCAAACTAACTGTTAATGGTACTTTAGTTAATGACTAATAAATAATGTAATAATAATAAATATCTTCGTGATATCAATAAATAAATCAATAAATAATTTCAATTGAGAATAAGATGATTCCAACCAAAATTTGTTTGTTATTTTAACAGACACACCACCCGGCTCGGAGAAAAGCATATCAATATTAGGATTGGGTTTCGGAAGTCTTTTCGTAATTATTGTGTTGATTCTTTGCTTAGGACTTTTATACAATTCTCTAAGAAAAAGCAAGGTATCAGTAAAAATTAGTACAAATCAGTAAAAAACAGCATATTTTTTAATTTCTTTATGACGACAAGAATACCTTTATCTGTGTAATTTTTGCCCTTCCTAGTTCAAATATCAATTATATTTTTGAAATGTACTTTTTTGTTTTTATTTTTCAACTAAGTTTTAAGTCAAATTAATGTAAAAACCACGAATTTTTCAAAACTTTTAATATAAACTTGGAAGTTTTATGACTGTTAGCATTTGTTGCAATTTATGTCCCCAATAAATGATATTTATTTTTATTTAATAAAAGATATTAATTCGCCAATTGACATCCGACGAAGTTGACGAATTTCTGCTGGGATCAAAGCTGAAAAAGGTTAGTGGTGAGACGTCTGGAGATTCTGGAAATGACGAAAGCGGAAATAGAACAACTGTAACAGATTTCTTGGCATTGCCTTATAATGTGGAATATGAAATTGGGAAAGAAGCTTTAGAAATAAGTAATAATTATTATCAAATGAACTTCATTTAACAAACAAGTGACATTGTGTAAAACAGGAAAGGCGCTCATTAATATTTAATGATTTTAGAGAATGAAATACTTGGGAGTGGAGCCTACGGAATTGTTTTACTTGGAACTTTGGACAAACATGGTTCAAAAATTACTGTGGCTGTAAAGACTGTTAGTCAAGACGCGGATGTTTTCTATTTCAAAGCTTTACTATCTGAACTGAAAATCATGAGTCACATTGGAAAGGCTCCGAATGTCGTTGCTCTCCTTGGGGCATGTACAAAAGAAATCAAACATAGTAAGCAGCAATCATTCTGTGGAGTTGCTTTACTATTTAAAAATATCTGGGTGCATATTTTCTAATATTCTTCAATTTTCTGTAATCAAACTTTCAAAATATTACATTTTTACATTTTTTGAGGTTCGTTGATTCAATTTAATTTATTTAATTTCAAGCTTCATCAAATATTATAAATGCCGTTCGAAATGTAGTTATATTACGCAATTTAGTAGGCATTAACTATAATTTAATTCCTTGCTGATATTTAATAATATTTTTCCCTTTTAATTCTTCAGGAAAGGTTTATATTATTTTGGAATACTGTGGCAAAGGGAGCTTGAATGATTATCTAAGGAAAAACAGATGCAACTATTTTGACAATAGCACACCGTAAGTTTTTATTACTATTTTATAATTTCAGTGATAATTTCAATCGATAATTTTGTAGCTAATTTCAATTAGTCATTACATTAAAACGTAGATACCCACCTAATTTATGCATTAAAAACTCAAATTCATTAAAAGCTGAAACCATTAGTCATTAAACGTTGTTATTATGTATTATGTTTAGAAAAAACAGTTATGCTCTCGAGTGCAATATTGAAGCTCAAACGGTATCTAAAACGAATTACGCCAATATTACGTAAGTTTTTGCATGAAGGAATTTACATCAAAATATGTCAACGAAGATTCATTTAAAACATTGGGGTATTTTTATTTTTAAAATATTATAGAAATGGCTACGTGGTAATGGAAACTGTTCCTGATTCCCGACTCGCAAATGCAAATGCTGTGACCCATTTGAATTTGTGTTCATGGGCATTAGAGACTGCTCAAGGAATGGAATATCTTGCTTCAAAGAAAATCGTTCATGGAGATTTGGCGACTAGAAATATTCTACTAACTGGAAATCGCGTGGCAAAAATTACCGATTTTGGACTATCCAAACAACTGTACGAAAACACTTTGTACAAAAGAAAAAATGAGGTTAAATCTAATTACAATTGAAGATTTATTGTTGAAATCAAATGTTATCCTTAATTTATGAAAATCAGAGCAGTATTATTATTTTCAACATAATTCTTATTTATTTTTAAAACTCTTTGCAGATTCCAGTGCCGTGGCGTTGGATGGCGATAGAAGTACTGAAAGACATGATATTTTCAAGCGAGGGAGACATGTGGTCCTACGGGGTGACTCTGTGGGAAATATTCTCTTTAGCAGAAATCCCGTATGCAGGAGCTGAGTGGAGTCATAGCTTTCTGATGGATATAGAAAACGGAAATCGTTTGACTTGCCCTAAATATGCCGACATGGAAATGTAAGTTTTTTTTTAAATATTATTTTAATTATATTTTGAATTTGAATACTAAAATTATAATTCAAAAATAAAACCCGTAAGTAAAATGTAACTGCGGAGTACCTACATGCATCATCGTTTACTAAAAGTGTAATAAACGCAATTGTGATATTCTTGCAGTTATGAAATAATGAAATCAGCATGGCACAACGATCCAAGTTGTCGACCGAGTTTTACGATGATGGTTGAAAAATTTCGGGAAATAAATTGAACAATAGTTGTAAATGATTTAACGATTTAATCACTAAAATTGCCTAACGCTACATACTGACTATATACTTGTTATACTATGACGCATTTAATTTTTAACTCTCAACTTATACATTATTGAGAAACACCTGTTGAGTAGGTATGCTGAAAAATTTAATTAGTATATTATGTATAATTTAGTAATGTTAATATACATGACCGAATAACTGTACTATATAATATAAAAAAGTCTTAGATATATTGGAAATGAAATATTTTATTAACAATGTGGTAAGTCTAGGTTATTAGAAGTTCAGTTTGGTGTGTTTAGTCTGTCAGCAGTTCCTTGAGTCGACTATTTATTACATCTGCTACAAACACTTTATTATTATATTTTTATGCATAAGTACATGTATTAAAGGCTTCTCCCTATTCCTCATGGATATTAAAATGATTAGTAGAAATGTTGCATAATAATAAAATAGTAATGCAATAGAAATTGCACTTTTTAATATTTTAGTATTTCCACAAGGCTAATTTTACATACAAGTCCTAACTGAAGATTTTATGTCCCCTAATGCGAAATTTATTCACACTATGAGAAACAGGTAAATTTTTGTAATAGCTTTGAAAATGGATATAAATACAGGATGGGATGTTATTAATGACATAGTTCATCTTCCGCATCAGAAAACATGCAGAAAATTACAAGCACAGTTGTCTTTTTTCTGCTAACAGTCCATTCATTGTCGGCCTTTAAAATACTACAGCAAGGGACTGCAAAGGACTCCATAATTTCAGAGAACAAACTAGAAATCCTGTCTCCGGCCAACGACAATGTTAGTTTCATGTACCTTACCACCAAAAGTTTCTCAGCAGATTCACAGGATTCATATTCATGCTCAGGTAAAAATTACGATATATATAACAACCAACTATTTAGCGTCTCAGGTACGTGTCTAGGAAATTGATAAACGGGTGCTCAAATTTTGAGTAGTATACACAACGGAAATAAAAGCTCATTGAATCACACAAAATTTCTTTCCAGTCACTCACCACACTCTCTAGAGAAAAACTAAGAGCTGCGTAAGTTCCCTCTTCGTTACATTTGTTTACAAACGGTTTATTAAGAAGGAACTTTAATTTATTCTTTATGTGAATGTTGGACTCTGTCTGTTTGTCTGTGCGTGTGTCCTCCTCAATTACTTGAGTCATTCCTGTCATTTCCTCTCACTTTATCGTCGTTCGCAAGTTGCTTCTTGGTTACATTTGTTTAATACGGTTTATTACTATTACTTTTGAACGAAGGTCTTCCAACATCAATCCGATTCCATTCTGTCGTTGTGGAAGAGACTTTTCCAAAAATAAGCATTCCTCGGATGACATCCTTTGTCGCCCAATTTAGCTCTTTCTATAGCCGCTACTACAATTCTGAGTCAGGAGTAAATGCCTCCAACTGGCTTCTCTCTCAAGTGCAGGAAACTATCGCGGGAAGTCGCTACGGGGCGCAAGTCACCGTCAACCGTTTCTTACATCATTCGTGGCTTCAAGATAGCGTCATTGCACGTATCCAGGGTTCAGAAAATGGCACAGTCATCCTTGGTGCCCATTTGGATTCAATCAATCATGAGGAGAATGATGGAATGGCTCCAGGTGCCGACGATAATGCCAGTGGCAGTGCCGCTGTTTTGGAAGCATTTCGCGTGTTGTTGGAAAGCGGGATCGTTCCAAAGAAAACTGTGGAATTCCACTGGTACGCTGCAGAAGAAGGTGGCCTACTTGGATCCAAAGAAATTGCTGGAGTCTACTACAAAAGAAATGTGGAAGTTGTTTCGCTGTTGAACTTGGACGCGATCGGAGGTTATTCTGACACTGATGCGATCTCCATTGTTACGGACAACACAGACGACGGCCTTAATTATTTTCTACGGTTGATCGTAGAGGGATATCTCACAGTCAACTGGACAAACTCTATTTGTGGCTATGAATGCTCAGATCACGTTTCCTGGACTGCTAACGGATTTCGAGCCTCTTACCCTACCCCAGAGGTGGTAACGGTACCCTCTTGGCACACAGTAAGGGATACTTTAGATAAAGTTAACTTTACTCAGGTGCATTTATATGTCAAATTAGCTCTTGCATTTGCGATTGAAATGGCCGAACCTCATACTATGAGATATGCTAATGCCCCATGTTATAAAATAATAGGAAATTCGGAGGAATGAAGCTTTGGCTTATTTTAAAGAGCATGACTTACATCATAATATTTATCAATATTACAATGTAAAGTGTAAACTTACTGTACTTCTTGTATGTGTGGTCAGTGTGCAATTAGCTTCCATGTAGTTGAAATTCTGGGTATCAGTCTCGTCTCGTTCAATTTCTCTATCATTTTTGAAAAATGCTCAAAATTTTCCGCGCTTCGCGAGAAAGTAGCCATTTTTCATCAATTTTTAGCCTTAAACAACAAATTTTTTTGTTTACGTTTAGTTTACGCGATTGTAGCGGTCATAAATACTGTAATCTGTAATACAATGTATTTGCCTTCGGGCCCCCTCCGAAATTTATTTCTGGATCCGGCCTTGGTGTGGTGAAAGAGCCTATATATATATATAGCCATAGGTATCAAAATAACAATAAAATAAAGATTTACGACACTATTACTACCTGACTAGTAAAACCGAATCATATTGTTAGTCTAATGTATTATTGTGTTAGGAATTGAGCAGATCATTACTGCTTCTATTTCTTTTATTTTAATAATATTTTATTTTTTCGATAATGTTTATTACTGTCGCACACTGTCATATATAAATATGCAATTTGGATGGGCTATAATATAACGGCAAGATTTAAATGTTGACTAAACCTCAGCGAGAGTTGCTTGAATTCTTAAAACAATTCTCATGTAGGCTTAATTAAGCTATTTTGTACTGTGTTCTTTAGTGTGTTAGTATAGTAGTTCATTTGGTCTACTTGAAACTCGAAACTCCCCCAACAGCCAACAATAATGCAGGCAATCCCAAGTTGCAACCCAGAAAGAAGAACATAATCTCAACATGTTTAGCAGTGCAGTGTATCTGTTAAATTGTTCAGATGTACAGTACAAGTGCATCATCCTATGCATCTTATAATATCCGTAATATCCGCATCTATAAGAAACTTTCGCTTTTGTGAGTCATACAGAAAAAGATAGTCTAGAGAATAGTGATGTTGAATGTAGGTCAGGACAGCGGCGACGTTATTGCCAATTGGCATTCCCATTCACAACTGCCATGTAATGCATTATATATTAAACACTATAATATAACGACCGTGTGCGTCTATAATAATCTACCAAGATTAATAGTTTTATAGATAATCATGCATAAGAACTTGTGGACTATAATCTACAGAGTTATCAATTGCGTAGGTATGCTGATGCTGTGCCTATCACTAATTTTGCACTAATTTTAATAACACAGGAATTGTTCTCTGGATTGAATCATATGAATAGAAACTTTTGAATCATTCATCAAAGGTCAATGACTGTCTCATATAAAAAATATATTTAAAAGATTTGTGTATTTAAAACTTCTTGGAAAAAAATTGCACGATTTATTTATTTATTATTATAAGATATGTAATATTTTAATATAATCAAATTAAAGATCGATGTACAAGTAAAAATTAAATACCTCTATTAAGATAGTCTAAAGCAGAATAGATGATGAGTAAACGCGTGCTATTTCGTAATCCAATTTAATGCCATTCCATTTAAAGGTAACAGACAATGACTTTACAAAGTTAGAATGGTTAGTGTATCTATTAATAGTTCTGTTTGTACATCCATTTATTCTTTGGCATTCAAAAATACCACATTGCAACAATAGTAAATGCGACAAACAGCAAGCAACGACAGTAACTGTATAAATATACATGCAAAGCCTTTCTTACAAAAGTGACAAGAGAACGGAACGTGTTACTTAGTGTGTGAATATCATCTGCAATCTGCATAAACGTAAATACCTAATGAGCCTTTGAGAAAGTTGGGGATTCCGTGGCCTAGTAGTCATTCATTCACACAATTGCATATTCCTTGTAAATGCTTGTGCTTGTTTTACTCTTGCTTGGTTAGTTATGAATGAACTGTGTACCTTAGCCGTTGGATGCATGTACTTACATCAACTTACGTCATCGTGTATTAATTTACATCCTGATTCCGGCATGCGTTTTCAGACTCGCCTTAAAGCATAATAACAAAAGATGACACAATAAATGTGACTTACCGTCCTCAAAGCCTTTGCTAAGAAAGAACAGCTATATAAACTGATCTCCTGTCAATCTGACCAACACTCACTCTCACAACTCTCAGCTTTCAAGATCTTTCTAATATTTTCTAGCATTGCAAACTCTAAGCAGGAGACTATCTTATTAATTACATCAAAATGAAGAAAATTAGCGGGACTAGCATTTTGTGCGTGATTGCACTCATTATTTCTACTTCTAGCGTTTTTGGAAAAGTTGTGTTCGGAAGAGAGAAAAACGTAAGTATAAAAAAATATTTAATTATTTTAATTTTAACATTTTTAATTGCAATAACTTTTGTAATTTTTAGTGTATTGTTTTAATTCGGAAACTAATTTTTGCTGCAATAAAATATTTTTTTAATGACAATTATTTTTTTAATATTTATTTTTAGATTGAAACAGAAATGGATCTTCCAGCAAATCCTTCTAAGGATCAATTAAAAACTTTATCAGATGAGGTTTTGGGGGAATTACGCTCTCTGGAATCATCGGATACAAGTGCTAGGTCGTTTGGACTGTTTAAACATAAAATCGCTGCAATAGAATCCAAACTTGCCTATTTATTCTCCAAGATTTTATCTCCATTTGCTCCAGTTTACATAGACGTGAATCAGGATCCTTATTCATCAGTTTACTACCGAAAGGAAGATCATGTTACCACTGCGAGACCTTCGATTTTTTCTCAATTTTTCCAATCTCCGAGCTACAACTCAGGAAATGACTATTACTACAACAGACGACATGGAATCAACAAAAGGAGCGTCCCCACAGAAGAATCTGTTCAGAATGTAGGAAATGGAGAGTCTCAAGGTCGCACGCTTCACCACATCTTCCCGGCATTTCAAGACAAAATGAATTATCTTATGAACCGAGTTTTCGGACCTTTTTTCCCTCCTCAACGACCAAGTCCATTCCAAGGACACCCACCACCAAATGATCATTACAAAACCAAATTGGAGAATCCTTTGGAATATCAAAACGATTTCGACGGAACATCTTCCCAATTCCATTATCAATCAGCCAACTCTCCCAATTCCATTTTCCCGAATATTTTCAAAAGATTTGGTATCAGTCCTAATGGAGACAGAATGAGTGTCTCTGACTATTTGACCAACGTTCTGCACAGAGTAGTACAAACACCTGTTGTTAAACAGAAACATGTAGACAATGCATACTGATAAGTCAATTTCATTTTAATCAAAGAAATGTCCTGACTTATTTCAATATTATACAACACAAAGTTGTCTGTTTTAAGACTGTATCGTAATTGTAAACATTTTACATGTCATAACTTATGTATTTTTTTAGCAAATAAATATTACCAGTAAATACAAATAAAATTACGAAATAAATAAGTAAGTATATATATGCATGGGGACTTGGGGACAGTATATGGAATTCTGGAATCATTCATCAGTGAATATAGGAGTATTTCCGTGAAATGATACAATTTTACATTTATGCAAGATTAAGATATATTTATTTTATGATACAAATAAATAATAATTTAAAGCCAAAAGCTGTTTGTCATTATCTGCAATACCTGGACAGTATTACATAATCTTTTATAACAATTTTTGACAGACCTCTGTGAGGAGGCCAGAATATTTTTCTGATGTGCCTAAACAATAATTTAATTGTTATCGTGTCAAGAAACCACCATCAATAAAAATTGCATGAGAATATAAATTGCACATGATACATAAATACATAAATACAAATGAAATTGAATCACTTACTCATAAAACGCGTAGTACTTATTTTAAATATTGCTTTTAAGGTTTCTAAGGCATGTTTGGTATATGCATGGTGTCTGTATATAAATATAATTACTAGCAACTATAAAGTTGCAGAACATACAAGAGTAATACTATTGCTGTGGAGCCATTTGTGTAGCTTCTTTTGTATGCTGGAACGGTGACTCTCTAAAGGGATAACTTTGGACAAAATAATCCATTCAGTCTTCGTAAACATTTCAATAAAGCATAAAGCTGCAATAATAATTGTGCTACCATCATGTGACAATAAATTGCCATGTAAAACATTTTTAATTTTTATCTAAAAGTATACAGTACAATATTTTCATTAATTAATGTATGCAAAGCTTACGTATTACTAGGTGTGATTTTATTGACCTTATTTTTTTGTATATTTGTACCTGCTCATTGCTCACCTTTTATCTTTACATTCAATATTGTTTTTTGCTGACTAAGCTTTATAAAGCAAGATAAAAATCAGTAGAATTATATGTGGTCATCAATACACAAAAAAGTGCCTATTCGTCTGTTATGCTTCTTACTTAATTATGGGTATGAATTAATTAAATCTCATTAATATAACTTGGATTCCTCTAATTTTCAAGGCCTAATATGTAGGTGAAACAGGCTCCCACAAATCTGACAATTTTTTTTAAATAAGCAAAAAGTATCAAAAATTTTCTTAATTAAATTTTTTTTCATTACTGCTTTAAAAGTTATGCCAAAAGTTGTGCCAAACCTTAGGAAAAAAATCTGGATAAGTGCTTTTAAATATCAGTAACTTCATACTGTTTATCTTCGAATTGTATCTTGTATCTTCATCTTCTATCTATTCATCTAATTTAGCCATTTGAACACTAAAATAAATAATAAGCGACCTCGTAATAAAAATACAATTTATAAATGCAATAAATGTCAAAAATTTATGTAGACGAAAGAAAGCTGATTTTTGTAATAACAGGGTTGCATTCGGCATTCGGTTGAATTTGAATCTGCTATGCTTTTGGTGTATTATTGGCTTAAGTCACTACGGTACGAAGTCATGAAACTTTTTTTTAGATCTAGATATATTGCAATAATAATAATATTATTGTGTCAATTTTGTGTCAATTTTGTGTCAATAAAAAATTACAAGTGTACATTATAATGTGTTTTGCATCGTCAGTGCAAAATTGTGTCAGATCGTAGTAGAATTACGTAAATATCAGATTCCACAAGTCTCCAATGTCATCTTCCTCTTCTCTGTCATTCGCTAAAGCCCGAATCTTGATTTCCGAATTTTCGCAAAAGATTCTGACGAAAAACTCTGCCTCTTTTTCTGAACTTAGAACGAGGCAATATTCTCCATGGGGAATATCGACGCCAAAAATCTTTTCTTCTGCGTAGTTGACTCCATCAACGCCCTTCAAGGGTCTGTTACCATCGAAGAACTCAGTTGTAAGACTATCTTGCACTTCAGAGTTTTCGAGTTTGAAGAGATGAATATTGAGGGCGTCCGGATTGAAATTGCCGTTAATAATATTTTCCCGTCTGTTTTTGACCATTAAGCAGATGACTAGTTTGTATTTCTTTTTTTCATCCGTTCCTTGCAATTTACTGACGGACAGTGCATACTGGGGACTTTTGCTAAGACATTCCGAAATTAGCTTAGGCTCCTCTGTAGCAAGTTGATCATCCTCTTCAATAATATTTTCATTCAGAGCGTCTGTTTCGCTTTTGTCAACCGAAATGGCATTCAAATCTTCCTCGTCCTTTAAGTTTTGAATATTTTCATTTTCCGCCTGCTCTTCCGATTTTTGTTGATCATTTTCTGTCTGCTCTTCTGATTTTTGAAGATCATTTTCTGCCTGCTCTTCTGATTTTTGTAGATCATTTTCCTTCTCTTTTTCGATTTCTTCATTTTCCTTCTCTTTTTCGATTTCTTCATTTTCCTCTTTCAGGATATCTTGAATTTCTTGAACAAAAGTTGTAAGTGTCCCGGGTGTGGCAACAGTTTTCTCTGTCCATTTGCTTTCAATGGTGAGGGTGTATGTAGAGGGTGGGCTGGAAATATCTTCTGGTTTGTAGAAGCTGAAAGGATTTAAAAATCCAATATCAATTTTGTAAAAATACTTGAGGAAATCCTCCCAGCGCATCCAGAACTCGCCATCATCTTCAAAAGTCAATTCCATCTCTTCCCGCTCCTCTTCTGAAAGGGTAGTCCATTCTTTTGAACTATCGCTCCAGGCCCCTTTCCACTCCATATTCGTGCCCCAAGGATTTCTGACTCTCACAAGCAAAGCTCCTTCCGAGACATTCTTGGCACCTGTGAGTGAATACGCATGGCCATCAACGAGTCCCGCCTTTGTTTGAAGATCCTCTTTTTCAGTGTTATCCTGCAAAGACTTGATGCTGCAGCAAATTAAATAGTTTCGCTCCAAATAAATTAAAAGTTGATAGAAAATGTATTCTGGTGCGTTCTCGATCTCATAACATTCCCCAATCCCGCCAGTTAAGTATTCAAATGACTCTGCTTCAAACCCGCCGTTAATTTTTGCGTATGAGCCATGAAATTTTGCAAAGGCCTTCTCAAGTAAAGCGCTCCAGAAAACGTTTGAATGCTCTGAATGGACAAAAACTAGTTTCCCTTCGTTTGTCGGCAGGAAATCATCAATAATAATATCAACCCATTTACCACACCTCCAGAATCGGAAATGAAAAATCCCGCAGTAATCATCGGATTCGAAATCCCCATTATCCGTCGGTACCACGTGCTCGAAACAAGATGGATGCTCTGCCATGTTAGCCATTGAGGTCAGAAACCAACAATCCCCAAGAGCACCTTGCTTGATATCGAATCTGGAAGGATCTTCCATAATAAATTTCGGTGTTTTGTTCTCCAAGTTGCAAATTTCCGTCGGACGAAGCCATTTCACGTCCACTGTTGACCCTTCTTCAATAAAAATCGAATCTGTGAGGGGGAACGACTCATCCGTAAACATTTCCCCTTGACTTGTATAATCTCTTTTTATCACTTCGAACTCCCCCTCTCCTTCCGTCGTTATCCTGTAACAAAAACAAGTTTTGTAGAATTTCCACTTCACCTAATTCTGGGTAGAACTTCCGGCTGTTGGTCGATAATAATGACGTATTAACTTTTGTTTGGTCACATAATATAAAACATGCCGAACATAATTCTTTATTGATTTTGGTAGGTATCTTATTTTTAAATTCTTTAGCAAAATATTATTTGCGTTTGATTTTAATTTAAAATATTTTATTTCCCACCCCCAGAAATTACATCTTGAATAGAACTATTTTTTTAAATATCCGGTCAAAAATTCAAATACAATATTCAATATTCAACTTTCACGCACAGAGATTTCATTTTTGGCCATTTATCCGAATTTCGTGCTTAGTTTCGTAAAACCAACTAATTGATCCCATGTGCTAACTTTTGGAAATCTATTTCATCCATACCAATTGTATTTGCATTACAAAATTGGAGTAATTAAATGGAAAGAAACTGAAAACGTAAGTATTAAAATTAAAATTCCCAGAATTTTTGTACATTGATATGAATAATGATGAAAATAAGGAACTTACACTCCGAGGTTGCAGCCCATGTTTTTTGTGTAGTTTCTGGAACAATTTTTATGCTCTTTTTAGAAACATGACTTTATAGTTGATAGGTATGTATATCTAAAAGACACGACAGGCAATCGCTCAATAATCCCGAAATTATTTTCTGCAGAGGC
>JAAAYG020014016.1:5597-21817 GCA_009936455.2 Tomocerus minor
ATGAAAGGAAAAACCTGTGAAATATTCATGCAAACATTAAAACATTCATAGGAAAACCTCGCCAATATATATATTCCAATTACATCAACAAGTTTATACATATATTCAACTATATATTGCATTTTCTCACAAGTACTATAAATATATAAGTCTACTTATTAACTTTCTATGTAAGTCTTCTTTGTCGCTGATGATAGTTAGCTAATCCTGCTTAGAACATTATTATTTCATGTTAAAAACAAATCGATAGATTCTAACAAACTGGAAAATCATATGAAAAAAAAATATAAAAATTAGGTTCACATTTAAATCCCATGTCCTATTTAAAATATTATAGAGTGAATATTATAACGCCCTTTATAGAAACTTTAGATAAATGAAATACGTAAACAATTTGAATACTGTAATAGTGGAAATCTTTGATGTAATCCAACCATTTTGGCTAAAATAGGGTTTACTGTAGTAACGATAATTATAAGTATGTGCTGTAAAACTCAATTTCTCATTACGAGTTATTAGTAGTTCTCAATTTCTTATTTGTTTACTTAAAAAATGTGCTATAGCACAGCAGTCTGATTTTGCACAAGTATTTTTGATTATTTTATGTGCAAATAATTTTTTGTTGGAATAGTTGTAGTGGTTGTTACAAAACGACCAGTTTTGGGTAAGAATCAGTAAATATGTAGAATTTAGCATCTAAATATTGTTATGAAGGAAGAGATAGTGCGAAATAGTGTATGGAGAGAAGTTGAGAAGAATGGAAACGTGTGTAAGTTAGTTGTGCGACGAACTGAGCAAATGCTGCCACAAGGTTTCACAAAAACTTGAACAGGGTCAGCTCTAATAGAATGTCTAATGCAACATATCAAATCGTATTAGTAGTCGAACGTAACTTTACGTACATAAGTAAAGTACGTCTTTGCAAAAGGAGTAAATAATTGTGAGCAAAGTGAGGCGAAGCCAAGCAAAAAGCAATAGACGTCAGAGAAAAGAGGCAAACAAATGGAATTTGCATGAAAATATTGAATTAATAAATTAATTCATTAGTTGCATGCATTTAGATATGCAAAGGGAAATATTTTAATGTCTTCTGCAATGGATACTATGTGATAGTTTATTAATCGTTTCTTATTTATTATGGCACACGAAAATGAATAACAACTGTGTTCTTACACACACTTCAAGTCATTAGAGTATAAAATAGTATGTAAATATCCGTACTGTATTACAAGGAATGTAAAATATGCACAGATTAAATGAAGATTGGCCTCACACGTGTATATAATTATGATAATTGCTAATTAATCTGCTTAATGTTCTAAATAGCACGATTACATGAAATTATGTGGAGCAATGCTCATGTGTGCTCACCCTTTGACGGACTCAGAAGGTGTAACCTGGAATATTGGCTCCTCCGTCTTGGCTGGAATGAAGTATCACCTGGTTAAAATCCCAGCAGTTGGAACCGGACGAGCTTCTGACGGTAATCAAACGATTAAAATATTATATAAACTTCTATAGGTTATAGCTACTTAAACCTAAAGAGATTAAAAGTTGTAGAGCATAGAAAGTTTGACAAGACATGCAACAATGTGTGCATGTACTAAAGAGGATTTTACAATGCTATTATTACATTGTAGTTACATTTTATTACAATGGATTCGTGCACCACTAAAACTACCTACGAGCAAATGGCTCCTTTACGTGTCTACATACATTATTACATTACATTATCATAAATTATAGGAGTACAAGAGAGATGCCAAAAGAAACATAACGTAAGTCATACGGAGAGTGAAACGAAACCACACCAAGCGATTCAATTAAATCCTTAAGGAACGTACACACAATCCCATGATCAGTCAGTCCACCTAATTCAATAGTGAAGTGAGCAAGGAAAAGAAAGACCGTCTCTCTCTCTCTGTCTACCTACATCTCTCTAATACTATTACCTTTGTTTACAGATAAGGCACACATTGTCCTTTCTGCTTTAACATTCAGTAAGTGAGAGGCTCTTCTTCTTCTTCTTCTTCTCGTCGGCTCACTCATTTATACAAGCGTAAACAAATATTCGCTTTAAGGGATTGCACAATCAGGATTTGTTACAATCTTACGTTCAAATAAACGACATTACATACTTAGATGTTCAATACCTAACTTACCTTTAGCTGCATCTAATAGATATCCAGTTTCTGCACTCACACGCCGTTACACTGCCTGTGCTAAAATACTATATGCACCTTATTGTTAAGTAACAACATCGAAGAATTATCTATTTTTCTTTGTTTTGGTGTCTGATGAGAATGTAACTGACTTGGCATGGCATGCCATGTCTCTAGCATTACTTCGTTGTTGAATTGATGAAACTTAATTAGCTTAATATTACCTACTACTTATACACCACCGAGACGAGATGGCTATTAATTATGCATTACGCACACGAAAAAGTGAAACGTGTCCGATAAGCCATCTAAGCATATTAAATATTTTATCTATGCTTAAATCGATTTCTTACTTTAATGTGCCGTATCGTGCAGGAAAAACAAAGCATGCCACAAGTAGGTATTATATATCCGGGTATTGTCTTTTCCTTTGTTTACAAACACAACTTTTAGTTATTTTTTACATAACTATTTTCGATTTTGCTTCTTTACTTATAATTTTCAGGATTGCATATTGCATCAAGTAATAGAAATTATGTTAACTGAAAGACACAATAAATCTCCAGATAATGAATTAATCATTTTGTTGTAGTTACATAAAAAATTAAATCTGGAGCAAGATTCTTGCATTTATTTTTCAGTTTATCTTTATTTTTTTATCTTAATTTTGTAGTTTAAAATCTCTGATTCTCATGTTTCAAATCTGATTGCAAAAGCAAAATGTTTTTAGTGTCAACTCCAATAGAGTTTGGATTTGAGATATGTCGTCAATTGTAATTATCAAGTCTTTATCAATTGTTGATTGTGTTGTATAATGTGCTCTGCAATGCTATTAAGTGTGAATGGATGTGACTGAATGAAATTGATATAAATTCTTTATAATTAAAGAAAAAGGGTCGAGAATAGTTTCTGAGGATTGGCAAGGATGTTTTTATGGGCATCGCTAGAGTGGCAGTACAATAAAGCTAATTAGCTCACCTCTAGGAGGAATTGATTAGCATATTAATGAGACATTAAGCGACACGTCGACTTCAGGTGGCTCTATGCCCAATGCAATCAAAGGAGTAAGGCTTTATTACACTCACATGGATAAATAATAGTAATAAAACACCAGGTATGTACATAGATTGTTGGAGGAATGTAACGTAATAGTAATTTGTAAGGCAATTCACACCTAAGCTTGTTATCCACTTATGAAGTCTACGGCTGAGAATTTAAAAGCTTTTATCACACCTACACGAGGAATCTTATTTACATTGAAATCGGTGATAGATCTCCTTAGATGTAGGAATCAACAGTTAAATTGACTATGAAGGCATTTATTTATATGCCTATAGTCTCTTTAATATAATCACACACTATTCAAATTCAAAGAAATGAAACCAGATACGTAATGTATTCAAAGATATATGATAAGACTGTGCAGAGAGATAAAGATGAGACTGATGATGAGGCTTGCAGAAAAAAGTAATAATAATATTATTACCTTTTATGAAAGTTTATTATAAGGAAGCTACATGGGATTCTATACGTTCCTATAAGTATGTGATGTCGTATTTGCAATTCTGCAAAGTGTTTATGCATCTTTCATTAATGCAATATCTAAAGATGTGCTTTGTATTCAAATAATATTATTATACTTTTGATTTTTCTATTAGACTCCTAATGTTTCTTATAAACAGTTAACTCAAGTAGTAAATGTAGGAAAAGTCATAAAGGACGATCCAAAACAGAACAGGTTGATTGGATTTGGAATGATGTAGAATTTATTTCTATTCTACTTACACTACACAACATGCACACTTCCCTTGTTTCACATAATGAGCTTTATTGCGACACAAGCAATAATCATTTCTAACAAGACGTATTTAATTTTCGAGTAATTTCTTAAGTAAATACTCGAAAATACGACTAGTAATTATTTTACTATTGTCAAAACTATTGTAAATATTATCTATAGTCAGATATTCTTCAATTGGAGTTAAAAATTATTGTAGTTTACGAAAGAATAGTTAAAAATGTTATAAAATTAAAATTGTATGCTATTTAAAGCTTTTGCTTCCTTTTTGCAGCTCTGAAAGAGGCGAAAATTGTGGCGACAATTCCTTCATCATGGAAAACTTGTATAACTTATCATCATACATTCTCTATAACGGAAAATTATGTTGTATTTATGGAGCAACCACTGCTTGTTAACTGTATAAAAATGGCTCAGATTGGGATTTTGGGAAAGTCGTTCAAGGACACTTTTGAATGGACTCCTTCCGAGAAAGTAAATATCACCCTTCTTTTCATACAAGTTTGTAGTTAAGTGTTTATTATTCATTTTCGTCGTATATAAGCGAATCTCAATATGTGTCAATATTAGCTAAGAGTGCAATAAAGTTAAGTTTAGAATATTTAAATTGAAGTAGTTAATAGGGCTATTGCATGTAAGAGCTACTTTGGTCACATGCAAAGATCAATCTTAAGATGTACATCAAAGTTTTCGTGAGCTTTTGTTAGGAAGGTAAAGCACAGCAAGGTGGCTACTTATATATGTACATATTATGGGATGAGGAGTGCAATTTGCAATTCAGCGAGGAAATCTACCTTGTTCTATCATGTTGACTTTATTTTATAGCTTTATCTTTGTCTGACGATCTGTGACGGATCCCAGTTGAGATCCATGTCCTATACGAATCTCTACTACTAATACTTCTTCTTCTACTAATGTAAGCAATTTCTGCAGTTACGAAGGATTGCAAGATGCAGGCAATCAATATTGCGAAATTCTCTATTTGTACTTTCCAACACAAATGACTTTGACACTTTCCGTTTCTATTGCTAAGCGAGCCATAGATCTATGTGGTCATGTGAAGACACCACTTATATGCACCTCAATATGCATCTGCACCATCTTTATATCTAATCCTAAATAAAATATGTAGTACAACTATGAGTCATTCATAACATTCATTTATAAGCACTTCTGATATAAGAAAACCCATATAAGAAGTACTCCTCCGGTTGTAGTCAGACACAAGTCAAATACTAAAAAAAACCTTGCAGTGTAAATAAAATTGATTTGGAAAATTTTGAGAAGGAAAAAACTTTTCGTTTAGCGTGGCTGATCTAAATCTACAAATTCTGAAATGGCTAGCTCTATTAAAAGAGTTTAGTTTTAAAAATAGACAAAAATTGTGCTACAAAATTCCATAAAAGCTGCACAACTTGAAAAAATTTCAAAAAATTAATGGTATCCGTTATAACTGCATCATTTTGAATACTTGATTCACTTACATGTTTACAAATTCTATATTGAATGTGAATAAAAATATTTAATTGGCTCAATAATAATTATAGAAGTTTTGGGGCATTACTATATTATTAAGGAGGAAATAATAGATACTAGAAAGTACCTAGTGATAATTTTTATGTTTCACACTGGAGAATCAGATTTGGGGATTAAGACTAACACTTTTCTCTTCTTGTATCCTCTAGAATCGTTTTTACATCATTGAGAAGGAAACGGGAAATATTGTGAAGACGAAATTTGTCACCGATGAGCCTTACTTTGTTTTTCACAATATTAATGCATACGAAAAGGACGATCAGGTTTGTACACCCTTTTTGATCTTTATAATATGAATGATGAATGAACTTTGACATTGGGGGGCATATAGTATGTCAGGTTACCTTTTATATTGATAGCGCTTGTTTACCTTTAAACTTTTGTGTGTATGTTTATGCTACTAATATTGGTAATAGTTCTTATAAATAGATTGTGCGAGTGTATTTGCTTTTTCTAATTGATGCTGTAAATAGTGCAATTAAAGTTCAATGAGCAGCTTAATTTTTTATTTTTATTAACCATCAGCCCAGCACAATGACATTCCATTACAAAAATAAAAAAACATCTCCTCTTGTACAATCTACGAATTAAGGTCACAGGACTTTGACAATTTGTTGATGGGGAATGGATTATTTAGAGTATTTTCTATTAAAAAATACTAAATAGTGCCTAGGGAATCTAGGAACGATATAATGTGTACTATAGTCATAATGTGTTAAGTAAAAAAATTAAATTAATTCAGATTTCTGCTTGTTCATTCCAATAAACATGAAGAAATAGAGAGAGACGGAATGGTCCAATAGGAAGAAGGAATTAAGATCAATAGTTTTTGTAGATTTACTTGGATTTAGCTGATTCGATGTTCTTGTAGATGATATCTGTAAGAACAAAGAAGAGAATGATATTATTGCGGCACCAGGAATTGCTATACAACCTTTTATGGGTTGTGGATCATAGAATTAGATTTATATGAATGTTTCACGTACCCAAGGCCTTTTGGATTTCCTGTAAGAGATAAAAAAAGAATTAATTAGACTTTAATTGGATGCAAGGTTTGTATAATAAAAGTAGTTAAAGATGAGGAAAAATGCTTACAGCAGGGATTGGTGGTGGAGTTGGGAGATGATCTCCTTCAGGTTGGAATCCATTTTCGTCAGCGATGTATTTGAGGGAGATGAGTTCACCTTCGGGGCTGTAGTAGCTGTAAGATCCTTGGATGACTTGGATTGGGTTTTCTGGGTCTGGTCCGGGTTTGATGTATCCGCTTTGTTCGGCTTTGCTTCCGTCAGAAAGCTCAGACACCCAGGAAAAGGTTCCATCACCGGAGTTTTCATTTTCGCTGCGGACGATGGTGACTTCTTCAGGCTTAGATTGGGGGCGGGCCATGGCCATTGCCAAGAAAGCAGCGATGAGGACCTAAGATGAACAAACAATCAATTTGTAAAATTAGGCAGTCCTTCAACGGTTATTCTGTGTCGAAAATTTCGATGTTGGCGGTAGCTCAAATTTGAAAATGGCTTTATATAGTAAAAATCACTGATCACAATGAAAATCCAAGATCAAGTAGTCGTATTTTCATGCAATTCACAAAATTGATGTTGAACAAAACGAATTCACAGAGTGATTGTAGAAACAAAACGAAAATTGTAGGCTATGAATCCTAGTAATTGGCAGCAAGTAGTAAGTATCACAGTTTAACAAACGAAAGTAAAACTGAACAAAGTAGTGGATGTAAAATTGAAATAAAATTGATTTATATTTTCTTGGTAAATTTGTGAAGTTTGTGAAGATGTTGGGTTCGAAACTTACGTATTTCATCATGATGACGAAGATTTGTAAGAGACGATGCTGAGGAGAGAGCTGATTGAGCTGATGAGAGACAAAAAACAATTGATGATCCACCATGCAGACTCGGAGGCTTTTGTAGGGAAAATTTTGGCGAAGGAGGGAAAAAAAGTCCACAGCCAGGGGTCTTGTCCCTTAGCCTTTAGCAAGGTTTACATTTAGACTTTTACACGTATGGATGTTGTTCATGGATGGAATCCATCCATTCCACCTTGCATTCATAACTCTATATTTTTCTACTCTCATCAAATAAAAGTAGATATTGATGGGATGGAAAACAACTATCTGCAGACAAAATACACCATTACGTGCTCATCTTCACTTACTTATCATCTCGTCCTAGCTATTCATTTTTACTTAAAGACACAGATAATAGCTACATGTGTCCGTTGTGTAGAGTTGCTCATGATTTGGGTTGGGATGGGGTGGGATTTGCCATTCACATTCATGATTCAATGTTTAGTCACCCTCACCCAAGTCCAATCTAGCCATCATATCCATCCATATAGCCAGTCAAGTCAAGTCAAGTCAAGTCACTACTAGTGTCTTTACATAATAATGTCCCATTCCCATCAAATCATACTTGCTAGAAGTGTAAGTGTATAGAGAAGAAGAAGAAGAACACTCATTTTTATAGATTATCTTTAACTAGCTTATTCTTTTCGTTCCTTTTGTTTTCATTATAATAATATATTCCCTATTGCCATCATCTCTTTTCATTTGCTCACTTGACTTTGCAAGTTTGTTAGCAACTTCTTCGTTCCTCTACTCCTATAGTACAATTAGGTAAACGTCTTCTCATCACATTTTGCGTTTCCATTCAGCAGACTGCACTTAAAATGAAGATGAGAGTTGTTTTGTCTTGTAACTTGTGTAGACTATCATCGAAAATAAAGGTAGTAGTAGTAGTAGTGTGTAGTTTGCAAACTCAAGCAAACCTACCTACCTACTTATTATATAATAATATGTAAATGCACTCTGTACTTTATTATTTTGGCTGAGGAGGCTTCGTCTTTGGCTCAGTTTAGGTTACTCCATAACAAATCTCTACTCAGCAGCTACTTATCTTTCCATTCCTGCCTCATATCTTCTCTGTGTGTCTCTTTCAGCGTGACTTGACGTAAATATTAGTTCTGAGATCTGATGGTTATGATATAATGCTTCTATCGTGTCTAATACATACTAACAACAATCAGATATCGTGATATTTTACCTTACGTGCAAGTAGATTACACATTATTGTCGTCCCAGCACAATTCCTCCACATTATTTCATCTGTATAGCTTCTCTTTTTCATTCTATTAGATCCCTACAATATAATATTTAGCTAGGCAGGCACACAGACAGAGAGAGATGAGATGCATTATTAGCTAGATTTGTGACCAAGCGGCTCATTCTTTTCTAAATAATATGCAATATGCAAGTGATACCAAAATCAAGATACCTAATATGTAAAACAATAACGATTGCACATTCCCAGCAGACACTCGCTCCCTCGTTCTTCTTTACTTGATGAAAATGAAGAGGTAGGAACACTCAGCCTTAACTTATTGAACGATTGCGATAGTCATCTCATCTTTTGCTGCTGCAGCACAAGAATCAACGGACCAACAGACATTATAATTAATATTAGCGTGTTGGGATGTGAATTATTGTTCTCAAGATGCAAATACGATAGCTGAATGCAATCCCATCCAACAGAAACTTTAACTCCTGTGCATCACACAAACCACACTACGAATTATTAGCAATTATTATACTTATTATTTACTTTGTACCTACATCTTTGTTTTCATTTTATTGTCAGCTCACTTACGAAGTAGGCATCTTCATAGTCACACTGTAATTTTTGGTCACCTTGTCGTGCTCTTGTATACAAGTCATTTGAATCTAAACTATTTACCCTTGATATGAAAACCTACTGCTCATTTATCAAAATATTTCATTTTCCCAACCTATTTTACGATTTATAAGCATGAACACATTTCACAGAATCACTTTTAAATTAAATTGAAGACTTTTTTGGCCATTTTACTATGGAATCTCTAATATTTAGTAGATGAGCAAATATATATAAATCGTGAGTATGAATTATAAATGTCTGTGCACGTAGTAAAATAAAATTCAGACAACTATCTCTTTAATTAAAGGTAATTTGTTAATGATGTTGGTGAAATACATTAATTAGGAGCGAAGGTATTCCCGTGCATAATCCTCAATAAAAGTAATATTTACGACAATAATAGACTGGTCTGTATCGTGCCAAAGCGGTGATTACATTAAGGGCCAAATGCTATGTAATGCGAAAGGAAAAGGCTCAAACTAAAGTAGTTGTCACTTAATAACTTTTGTAGTTGTAAGCGTCAGCACGCTTTTGTCAATTGACGAGGTTGATGAGACAGGACACGATGTCTTCAGATAGTGTAGGCAATAAAAAAGAAAATGTTTCAGTAAGAGGCTTGAAATGGAATCGAAAATGATAATGCTGAGTTGAAAGACGAGGGAAATAGCTATGCAAATTGGCGTCATAAAATGTAAATAGATTGAGGATAACCCCTTCCGTTGTTTATTGTATGTCTGGGTCAACAGGCCATTAAATCACTCGAGCAAATCTTGTCCTCTTGCGGTTTTACTCTCGTGTAAACAGAAAATACATTCAGCTACCTATTGGAATTCTTTTTAAACCAATCTCATTGTCAGCTGTGCAAAGTAAACTAAAGTGCCACTAATGAATGTAAATTCCGAGCATAAAGTGAGCATGAGGCTTTGTTGTTTTACTCTTTGTATATCTGTTAAATAATTTATCCTTGCCTTTTGATTCCCCATTTTATTATTGCACCTTCTTTTCATTTAATAAAGTAGGGGCTTCTGTCATTTCGCAAGACTTCTTGTCTTTTGCTACGAGTGGGAATGCAAATTGTCACTTTGGCATCTCATTAGAGATAAAAATAGTCAACTGCAGAGAAGAGGACATCGACATGATGGAACAAAGATGAATATATTTAGATAAGAGGATGAGATATATACAGAACATCTTCATATAATCATTTTACATAAATAAGTGCATAGCAAAAGATGACACGAAAGGATAGCGACGACCTTGCCATACAAACAAAAGTAAAAATAAATAGACCTTGCGTTATTTTAATGTTGTGGTTTCATTACCTACATCTAAAAGATGCACATGTTTTCATTATGTATCATCTTTCGTATAGTATATACCTTTACCTTTCCTTTGTACTTTGCTCATCTTTAATTATTTCGAGGACCTGGAAGCAAATCAAAGTCAGAGCAAGTGAAATATTTCTATAAAAATAACAGTGATACAGCCCATTCTTTTCCACCTTTTTTATTATTAGCTTATTTACCAAGAGATATGACTTTTCTTCCCTTGCCCGTCCATTATTCTCTAAAATATGAGCAATATTTTTCTTTTTCGTAGGCTACTCAATAGCAAAGTGCAATTTTTAAATAAACAATTCTTCCCTATGACCTATTTATTACAAGATTCATTTGTGCTATAGAATAGAATGTGTACTTCCTGCTCATCTTTCGTCACCTTGAGCTTTGAATTGAAATAAAATCTTGCACTCACCCTATAAATCAATGCCGTAATAAGATACAACAGACAATAAGTGCTAATCTACAATTTTAACTACCAGATGAGACTTTCAAGTCCTTATCGAGAGAGAGGAGCGATGTAATAGTAAGTAGCTATTGTCTAAATAAGGAACACAGTCTGCTTACAAAGTGACATGTTCAGAAAAGAATTATATTTGTTTTCTTTTATTTAGATACTTTATTAGTGTACTTAGAGTTTAGACAAGTCCTTAGTAGGAAAGGAGTGGCACTTATACTGTCTGTATCGTTTTACTTTGTTTATTTATGATTTTTGGGATTTTTATGCGTAAAAAGGATCCATTTGCATCAGAGAAAAAGAAATGGGATGCCGAATTACATTGGAATCTCCTGTCTATTCCATATCGCAATCAAAAGCGAGAAGAATATAATTTCTCCATCTGTCTCTTCTGTCTTGGCTCCCTATACCTATGCATTCATGTGCTTTTCTATACATTTTCCATTATTATCTCGACTATAATGAATTATAATGCACTTTGTACCTAAATAACTAGGTAAACAACACAAAAGAAAACGTCTACCTAAAACTTACACTTTGGCGTATGACTTTAGTTCTGTTGGCGTCAAGTGACTATATAGTGAGCCAAAGGAATAACGTTCTTCTTCTTGCTCTATTCCATATTACTAGATGAAATACAATAAACTAGCTAGATGAAACATTCAAATAATATATAAAAAACTACCTGCTATTTGATAAAGAATTTTTTAAACTAATTCCTCTGTTTTGCTTCACCTTTACACTGATAAGTGTATGTACGCAGAGAGGAGAGACATACGTCTTATCACTCCTCGTTCATTATTATGTTCAGAAATCATACGTTTTGGCTCACCGACCAAACTACTTTGCAATCGCATTCCAATTCTTGTAAAACTACAATGCTTGATAGCCAGCAAATATTATTATCAACAATTTCATATGAAAATCTATAGATTTATCAAGAAAATTTCGTATAACTATGTAAACCCTTCTAATCACAAAAGTGCATAGTGCATATTAAAGCTACTCATCTCTGTATCTATGCGTGTGTAGGATGTTTTTTTCTATATATTATGAATGAGTAACTTTATTAAATGCATTGCATTGACAAAAATTCAAAGTCTCGTGTATGAAATGGAACGCTGTTGATTCTAAGCTCAAGATTGTTCATTGAGAATCCAATCTAATGCATCATGCTCATTTGAGTGGAGACGTTCTAAGAATACTACATCATAAATTGGATTCGGTTGTTGTACCTTCTATATAACGCTCATCGTACTAATTGGCAGACGTATATTAATGTAGTCCTAATGTACCTGAATGAATCTCTTTCGTATTATGCATTGCATGTACCTAATCACAACTGCCCAATTACCACTCCTGTCTTGTCCCAAATTCTGATTTTTAAGGAAAGGTCCTTTAACCGATTGCTATTTAATCACTGATTCACAAACCTGAGTGTATAAATACAAAAATAACTGTAGAATGAAGTACCTGATTACACCTGGATGTGACACATTACCTATTTCTGCATTACTATTGCATTCTATTCAGATATTAAAATTATGTTCACGGTTCAGAGAAGACAGTCGTAAAATGAAATCATATTCAATGTGCAATGAAACTTTAGGTTAGACACAAACGTTAGAATCAACAAAAACAAAAGTAGAGCCCAGAGTTATGTAATTACGTATTTACCTTTTTTAATCATCAACTGAACTGAATGCTGTTAATTCTTTACGAGACACTGAATAGACTGGCCACGTAATGAAACGAAAAGTAAAAGGGAGTCGTGAAGTAAAAATACTACGTTAATATTACGTCTATTATGCACACATTCATGTATCTAATGGCTTTTGGGATGAATCATTTTCAATGTTCAACAAAACAAACCCAGAGCAATTCTATTTTATTGAGTGTTCGTAGAGAATTAGTAGAAAAGCTTTACAGTTTTTTTGTGCAAAGTAAATAAAAATGCAAATGACAGATGACAAGTAGCCAAAAAATGTTGTCTGTCTGTAGCATGACCTGACTTGAGTTGAACCTCTTGAACGCAGTCAAATCAAGTCAGGCCTATGCATGCGAGAATCATAGCATAATAAATATTAGCAAACTTGAGTAATTAAAGGCACAGGCCGACAATGTCAAAAAATCAAGAGAAATTAAAAAATACACGACTGTTTTCGACACATGACTTACTCACTTAGCTATTTTAATTGAACTCGCATTATTAATTATCCCTAAAAATTTGTTAATGTCACAGTGGGTGTGTTTTCATAAAAGTTTATGGCATTTCGCGTGGCTTACGTAGGAAAATTACGCTTAATATATCATATTTTTGAAGATTGAAAAGAAATATAAACAAAGAAATTACATGTATGTTGATTTGATTAGAAGTAAACAAAAGAATCGAGAGAAAAAACAATTCATTTGATGAAAGACAGCATACAGGACAGTTTGACTGAACTCTAGTGATCCAGTCGAGGTCGCAGGCGAGGACTGAATTTAAATAAGCTGAAATGAATGAATATGAGTTCATTGTGTGACGAACGCTGTAGATAACATTAACATAAGATTAGAGTCATCCTTTAGATTTGAATTTGTTTCACAGGCGAAAATGGGCAGAGATGGGTATAATGTAAGTTAGGGCAAGTCGCAAATCATACATCAAGGCAATTCTTACAGCATTCAACTATGCACATAAAGAATAAGATGTTTTAAGAGCTCACTATTCGTCCTGCCTTCCAATTATAAGAGTTACAACTGAATTTACATCGTAGGTAGTGTCTATTCTTTTTAATAATATAATATTATGTCTTCTTGAAAAAGATTTTCGTGCAGACATGCCTATTTATGTATTAAGTAGTCAAAAACAGTGATTGTTATCCTTTTTCATTCAACTAGCTAGTGTAAATAGTATCAAAAGTTACTTTCGAGGACTTTTTTGCATTACCTCACACTACGAATAAAGTCAAGTTACGTGTAGCAAGTGGAATTTAGAATAGTTAATGATGATAATTATAATATTTGTAACATATACTTTAGCCTCCCGTTAGGACGGCACACGTTTTTCTCACTGTCAAATGAACTCTATTGTATATTTATTCTGCGTGTATAGAAAAGAAACACATGTATTACATGATACACACTTGTAATAATGAAATTAAGTAGGTACGTGAGTTCTTTGGATAACACGAGCCGGAGTCGTAGTGTGTACATTCCCTATATACATAACTGCAAATCCCATAAATAACCATCAACTTGTAATATGTTAATGCAAATGATGTGATTTTGCAAATAAAATCATCATTTCTCTCAAAGATATCTGTATACACTTTGGATTTAGCATTAGATTACATTAAGAACACAATAGGGGATATGTGTTAATTCTTTTAGAGGAATGTTGAAGATATATATTTATATATAGACTGTAAATTATCTCATATGGTTAGTCTGTAGGGAATTTGTAAAGTTGTAATGCACATTTTTTCTGCGTTTAGCAAAGTAAACGTAAAGTTTCCTTTCGCCTTCAGAAAATTCGGCCTGAGCCATTAATCTTACGACTGCCTTTTCCCAGCAGACAATTAAAATACGAGCTAACTGTTTGTTTGCTATTTTGCATTGCTCTCTGCTTAATCTGAATGTTAAGAGCGAAATGAACTTGTGATGTAACGAAGCTCGACTGAACATATGCAAAATTACTGTGTACTACGGCGAGTTTAAACAATTATTACGGCAGGGGAGATGGACGAAAGAGAGAAAAGAGTAACACGAACATCAAGTTTAATTTAATGTCATAAAATGTAATTTATTGGCAGTGTGAATGAGGTTGAACACTATTCCATATTGTTGCTAATCTTTCGTTTGCGAATTTTGTGTCTAGGGTTGGCTCTTGTCTATTTGACAGGGTGCATGGCTTGTTTGCAATTCACTTTGCTGGCTTCTTGTTCCTCATTTACTTTTATGGGCTCTTAATGTCATTTTGAGTCTTTCTCTATTGCATCGACGACGATTATTAGTCAGATGCCTCGGCATCTTAAGTAATAAAGCAAATTGTGCATTTCGGCTCAAAAGAAACATAAAATTCAGCATATAACAAAGAGTGGCGACATTTTCTTGTTCTATATCTGTATTCTTCTATTCCATTTGAATAGGTAATAAGCTACCCTTTAGCAATAAACATAATTACGAATTTTCTTTCACCCAACTACCTATTTACATTATTTTCTGTAGCATAAATTGTGTATAATTAAAGGATTTTAGCCTTAGCACGATTAACTTTTCAGTGTTCACTTGTAAAAAACGTATTACACTGCTGTAGGTAAATTAATTATATTGTGCATGTACGTAAAAAATAAGCTAGTTTTTATTTCTTGCAAGTTATTGTGCTATTAGTAATGGGCAAAGCATGGCTGTTGTGTGTGGGCGAGGCAATACAGAGAATGCAGTAGCATGGCAAGGATTAATTACCTATTAGCAAATAAAGAAAACAGAAGATAAGTTATTTCAGTGTCTTTTTCATACGATATACTGAGCACGTCTTCTTTTAATTGTGACGTGATGCTCGTCGTTATTTAATGCCATGTGATGAAATGCAACAGAGGCAAAGTTGTTGTCTCTCTCTTGCTCTAAACGAGAATGAAAACTTCATTATCTGAAAACTAATTTGAATATAAATTGAATAATTTCAGATCATCATTGATATGGTCACTTACCCAAGTCCAATGATTCTTCTGGAGAAATTAAACTTGTCCTCCCTCAGACAAAATCAATTCAGCAATAGCGACGCATCTCAAGCTCATCGATTCGTCCTTCCGATAATATCCTTTGTCCAGGTCATTACTCATTTTTTTCTCTCTTGAAATATTTACAGTTTTCATTAGACATAAAATTATTTTACATCGTTTTACTTGTCTACACAGAAAAAAAAATCAAGACTACTTTTCAATCCTTTTCTTTATTAGGCTTTTAATGTCCTTATAATGATGTCAGAGCTAATAGATAGCAAATAGACAGACAGTAGGCACATACTAACGACGCGATTATTCCATCAAATAAATTAAGATGATTTGTAGCCTTTAGCATAGAAATCATAAAATACAGGGCAAGTGTAAACAACATGTGCACATCGTGCGTTCCGACGCATGAAAACCAACTTTTATTATTCATCTCTATATAGACATATAAGCTCAACTCAGAGTCTTCGCAAACTTGCGAAATCGCAAAAGCATAAACTCCTCGCGCATGTGCTGCATCACTTCGC
>JAAAYG020014038.1:0-21802 GCA_009936455.2 Tomocerus minor
AGTACACGAACTTTATTTTACGCTGTAGTGTTCTTATCTGTAGTGGGTTGTACTGAACAGTTGGTCATTTCTGGACTGGATTTCTCGATTGCTATTCATCAGAACACTTTTTATTGATTATGTTTTGGATCGTCATATAATTTAGTCACGTCACTTACCGTCACCACCAAATCAAAGTCATACTAAGGTATAAATTACTAATCAAATATTTTTGCGTTTCATTTCAGGTACCAATCCAAAGTACCATCCAACAAGTGACAATGATTTGGCTCGTAAATATCGATCATATTATACCTTTCCTCAGCCGTTGGTATTCTTACAGTTTATTAGAGCATTTAGCACGTTTATCTGTTAAACCATTAGTTCCTGATTTCAATGATACGTTTAAGTGTTTAGTGCTACATGCATTGTCATAAATTAGCATTGTTTATGTATAAACGGTCAGCTGTTTGGTTCTTTGTGTGATTCCAGCTGATTCATTGTCTTTGATGTCTCTTTTCTATGTAACTGCATTTATATTATTGTATTTCAAAGGTTATTTAGAGAAAAAAATTGTTACATGAAATGTTATTGCCAATATCTGGTTATATATTTGTTATTTTACTGATTTCGTAGGTAAAATGAGTACCAGTGCTACGGAAGAAAGTGGGCGAGGCGGTGGACCAGCAGCTGTAACGACGATTGCAATGGGAATAAATAACATAGGTCAACCTCAGCCTGTAGTTTTAACAATGACCAACGGATCCTCAGTCCCTTCTTCATCCGCTAATACCATTACTGCTGCCTCTGCGGCATCTTCTGCCTCGGGTCAGTGGGTGCGACTGAATGTGGGAGGAACGTATTTCCTTACGACGAAAACGACACTTTGTCGTGACCCTAAATCTTTCCTTTGCAGACTCTGTCAGGAAGAATCTGATCTCATCTCTTACAAGGTTAGTTTCCTGTCCTGTGTTCACCAATATTTTCTAACAACCACTCAGAAAAGGGAAGTGAACACTTAAAACATGATAAGGAAATGTTTATAGCCAATATAAAATGCTTGAGAATGTACATTGATTATTGATTTTGTTTTCTTGTATGTTTAGGACGATAGTGGAGCATATTTAATTGACAGAGATCCTACATACTTTGGTCCAGTGCTCAATTATTTGCGTCATGGGAAACTTGTTCTAAACAAGGATTTGGCTGAAGAAGGTAACTTATCAAAGATAACATAAAACAATAGACTGTCACAGTTTTGTATAATTTCTGTCCCCGGGTGTTCCATAAACAGAAATATTATCTGTCCCTGTCTTTCTTTATAATACTTTCAATATTAAACTTTCGTCAAAACTTTAGCGCGATGACAATAGTTCTGTAAGGGACTTTATGGTATAAGATGATGAAGGAGAAAGCTGAACGGCCTTGTTTACTTTATTTGTAGTGCACAATTTGTAAATTAAATATACAAGATAAAAGGCAAAAAATCTGAGCACTTTTTATGATAATGTTAGCTAATCATCAATGTGCTCTTCTTTTGTAGAGACATTTGCTAAGTAAATGTAAATATATATTCCAGGATGATTGCATGCACCTAGTATGAGATGGTTAAAAATCCAAATCATATCTTAATCTTTATGAAAATATTTGACCAAATGTATCGCTGTTGTAGTTTTAGTAGCTTATACAGTACATTTGCTGCATAAACTATAATTAATTACCCAACGATCTAATTTTTATTATTTTTGACGATTCTAAGAGAAAATTACATGCTAAAAAAGGAACTTTAATTGCGTGTTTTAGGTGTTCTTGAAGAAGCAGAATTCTACAATGTGACAGATCTGATTAAATTAGTGAAAGAGAGAATAAGTCGCAGAGACAATCAACCTCCTTACGATGCCAAGAAACACGTTTATAGAGTGCTACAATGCCATGAAGACGAGTTAACTCAAATGGTGTCTACAATGTCTGACGGCTGGAAATTCGAGCAGCTTGTCAATATTGGCTCTCAATACAACTACGGCAATGGAGACCATTCCGAATTTCTCTGTGTTGTTTCCAGAGAATGTGTAGACAGTGCCAGCAGCAGCGTTCAGGAGACGTCAGATAGAGCAAAAGTAAAATACCTAAATTATCAACTATCCCAACCTAAATTAGAACTATGTCAATATCTTTGTGCATGATGTCGGTTGCACTTACCTTACTAAGGACTTTCTCTTTTTATATGCAAACTTAACCAAGTTTCGGATTTGGGGTTTAGCCCATAATAGTAAAAAGAAACGTCGTTTGAAATTAGAACACGGAGAAAATCAAAATAATTAACTAGCTGTTGTCTGCGCTTTTTGTAGCTATTTCGACCACATCACTCGATTTCGTTGACAAATGAGTGCTCTACATTCGGAACTATTCCTATCCCGGAATGCTTTCTAGTTTTCTAGTTAATAATTTAGTGGGATATATTTCAGTACATTTTCAATTCCATAAATCAAGTTCATGACATTAGGGATATTAATACCGTGCGTCAACACTTTATACAACAATAGTTGGAAGGGAAATGGTGCTACAATTATGAAGGAAAAGAGAAAGTCCTGCGCTGGAAAGTTCCCTTGTAAGAAATAATATCTGCTGTTTTAACTAATTTGTTTTTGATTATTTTACAGGTGTTGCAGCAAAAGGGATCGAGAATGTAGCAGGTTTATTACTAAACGTACATACATACAATCTCTTCAGTTAATTAATTACTCAAGGGCTCATTAATTTTGTAAATATTTCTGTTATATTTAATTTAATATTATGTGAAAGATAGTAACGCTATAGCATGTAGGCAGATGACACGTCAATAATGATACATAAAGTCTGTAGTGGTAAATAATCACGTCTACTACAACGTAATGATACAACAGACAACAATTATTATTAACAAACATTGAATGTAATGTTATTAGTTACTTTTGTGCATAATAATATACACTATAATAAGACGACAAATTTTGGACACAAAATAATTAAAACAGATGCCACAAAGGAGACATCCAAAACCCAAGACATAAATACAGTAATTAGAAGATATGAAATATTTATAATTGGGAAAAGTTTGTGCTTTTTAACAAAACTTAATCGACCCTTGCTTTTTTATTAACCGAAAGCGTTACAAGATATACATACCGAAAAAATTCGCTATTTGTAATAATTACATGACTACTTATACCTTTGTACATTCAATGCTCTGGTATAAATGCTGGTTAATGTAACCAAAAATAGGCGAAATACATTCGAAATAATTGTAATATCTATATGAAATAGAAGATAGCTAGTGTTGGGTCAATTATTTTTTGGTTGGTCAATTTTAGTGACTAAAATCTGAGTTGATTATCAGTGGAATTGAATGATTATTGAGTGAGTGGAAGAGAAGAACGACACGTGATTGCCTTCAAGAGCTTTCATCTCCAACTACAGCTGAGAAAAACAAATAAAAGTAGTTCAGTTCAGAGTCAGTGCAGTCGTTCTGTCCTACACAAAAAGGAAGAAAATTACATCTTTAAATGTTCATGCAAAAACTGCTATTTAGTGATATACAATACAATTGTAGGCTAGTGATGTGCGTATGTGTGTACTTACGTGTAAAAAATAATTGGGTATTTGGTACCGTTGTACTTCGTACTGTACTGCCTAACCTATACCAATATACTCTATCTTAATATTTACGCCTTGTACTGCCATTCTGTACTTACAATACACGTTCAAGTTAGGTTTTCTGCCTAACAGCACGTGTTTGCACTTTTATATGACAGCGATTGACATAATATTATGCTATCATTAGTTTTATTAATTATTAATTATTATCAATCCAATTTTATATACTTAACAGCTAGAGAAAGCTAATAGTATGTAGATACAGCCCAGCACTGTGATGCGTAAGTAGCTGCAGTAGCTTCACTCAATTTTTACAACCGTGTACCTATCTTTTATCTGTCTTTTATCTTGCATAATAAGATGATCCAATAATAGATTAATTTTTACTCTAGCTGCTACATGATTGTCATTTTTAATTTGTACCGTGTTTTTAGTTTTAAGTATACTATGCCATATTAAGTCTTACATTAATTTTTGATTTTCGTACAATGAAATATTTTCTCTGGCTAATGGCTATGACGAGGTAGCATTAGAATGATATGGTCATTAAAAGCGATACATAAACATTATACTCATGAAAAAGAGAAAGTAAGGAAGTATGATCACTGTTTTAGGCTCTGGCCGTCCTATAGGTAAATATAAGGTTATCGTGAGCTATATGATTTGTTTTGTACTGGCTGGTTTGGCAGTTTCCTTTTAAATCCATTCGTTCTTAAGCTGGAGACAACTAGCCCGTTTAAGGCTACTAAACTACAAGGAAAGTTGTAATTGTTGCTGACTGAGTTTTAGTGTATTTGGAAGACACTTCAGGAACAATGCCATGTGAATTGAATACGTACAGTCTTGTAATGTACAGGCGGAATTAGGTAAAAGAAATGTGTCCTTTGTAGAATTTGCTATATTATTCATGTTGTCTGTGTTGGTTACTATTATAATTGTGACAGAATGAGAGTGTGATGCTTAGAGGAAATAATTGTAACCTTTCTATATGCATAGACACAGCTCTATCAAATTCGGGTGTATATAAACTAAACTAGAGCATAAAACGATAAAATTACAACTCGTATTAAAAATACAAAATTTTATACAATACACTTTCTCTGGTACTGCTGTCCTTACTGGAAAATAAGGTAAATGTTACTGTTATGTATTACTATTAAAGTCAGGATGATTTAATGTGACTATTGACTATAATAAATTTACCAAACACAAGAATGTTTCGATTTGTACGACTGTATGCATATAAAATGATTAAAATTACAATGTTCTATCAATTTGATCGACTTTCTCTATTGCACGTCTTTATATACAAACTCAGCATATTATTGTACTTGCTCTCGAACCGTTACATCAACGTTTACGTTCCGTTACATCGCCATGCTATAATATTATTGTCCCTAAATAATATAAAACAGCAGGAAGCCATAAAAGAAAGTGTAGTAAAAAATCAGGAGGCATGTTTTTGGAAGGAAGTTAAGTGGTATTTTTATATATACTATATTATTGAATTATATTTATTCTTTATAAGTATAGAGACAATCAGGAGAAAGTATTTTCTAGGAACCAAAAAACTTGGGAGCAAATTGAAAACGCTAACAGATGTAGAAGGAATGAAGGAGAGGTTATAGTTATGAGGCAATATTATTTGTTATACTTTCTCATGTTAAGTCATAGGAAAGAGTTGAAGAGGCATGCAATATGGAGGAAAGAAAGCAAATAAATGGCAATAAAAAATAGTAAAGAAGGAAAGTAAGTGACAGTTAAAGAAAGTAAGCAAGAAAGTATTTTACAGCAAGAGAGGAATGTAAGAAAGCAGGGAGGATGATAAAAATGATCTACACATGAGGATTTGGAAGATTAATCCTACAATATGTGCAGTGCATGTAGGAGGGGAAATTTCTGAACAATGTCAATTGCGTCGTCAATTGAGCCAATGTCGATATGGATTTATCATTGGCATACTTTAGAAAGAGCGGGCACGTGTATAGAATCGGAAATTGCTTTGTATAATCATTTCCGATACACTCTAGTTGGAAAATATAAGGTATAAATTGCGTAAAGGATCCAATTGGACGATAGATCATGATTATTTCTGTGTAAACTCTACAAATTGCATTACTTCCTGTTTTAGAATCAATATTTATGTACATCTACAGAGAGAGAAAGAGAGTTTAGTTAGTGGAAGTAGAAGAAATTATGAAGTGTATGTACTTAAGCGTGTAACTCTGGAACGCAACGATGCGTAATTCCCAGTGGACTATCTTGTTTCTGTTTTTGATCAATCCTGTTTCTCTGTAGATGGAAAGGATTTCTTTGTGGAAGTGTTCTGTGATAGTGAAAGTAGCCACTTTCCAGGAATGTGTGTAGCAGAGCATTGAGTTTACCTAATGAAAAGGAATAGTCAAAGTTTTCGTATGTTTCGGTAGTAAATACGGGAGAAGCCACGAGAGCCGAAGCAATCTGTAGTTTTCCATTTGGATTTTCCGTGTAGATTTAATAGATGAGGTCACATCTGCCAAGTCAAAGAGGATTCTATATTGAGAGGGAATAAAAGTCCGTATATGTTGATAAAAGATCCGAAATGCCCGGTCCCGGGTGACAGAAACCATGCGCGCATGAAGTATACGACGAAGAAAAGTGTAAAAGCTCACTCAGCTAGCATTTACATTAAGCAATAGTCAAGTCGGAAGAGTCTGAAGTTGAGTTGAAGTTGAGCTGAGTGAACTTTTACGCTAGCTATTATTCTCTGCCTCTCCTCCGAATCTGTTTACTACACGACTTCACACTACAACTCCGAAACAGATGCAGGGACGTGTTTGAGTCGCACCAGCCAAGACTCTTCGTGATCATATTATTATATGAGTGAGCCGCCCTTCTTGATGTCTATATTCTCGCAGAGTCCTCTCATATAATTACTGACATCAAATCCAGAGGATGGCAATAGCTATAGTCAACTCTGTTACAAATCCCATGCAACTTTTACGATTTACGACGACCGTACGAGGGAACATTTTGGCGACTGCACTGTCGCTATACTTCCCGTTTGCAAATTGCAAATCCTTTTCATATTGTTCAATATATTCCTTGTGGACTACATACATTTTGAAACAGCATGGACATTAGAGAGAATTGTACATTTCAACTGCAACTACTCGCAGCTATGCATAAATGCATGAAGTTTCATTTCTCATTCCTTATTTTTCTAGCCTTTTTAAATAACTTGTAACGCTTGTGTGGCTTCTTCACATACTGACTCACTATATAACGGAAATGAACTGATCAGAATGCTAACTATATAACTACAGTAGGTTAACAAGGTCAAGTTAAAACATAAAAACTAACCATTATTTTAAATTATAGTCCCACCAGCGCTTTAAAAGACTTAGAGCATTTTATTTAAAGCTTACTTTCGTTTCACTTCAGTGAACGAGCTAATTGAATCACAAAGGCTAATTGGATAGACCATGATGTTCCCCAAGATGATAATTAATTTCGCTTCAACAAAATTGCTTGGGTTGTTACGAAAGTATGACTACTAGTTTGCTAAATGCTTAATCTATAGCAGAATAGAGCTGCGGCTCTTTTTAGGAATATTCATTTCAATTAATTGCAATTTCAACCAACCACTAGCTCCCCAACTGCATCTTTCATGCACTTATGATTAAAGCGTTCACTTGACTGTGTGCAATGTGCAATACCTACTCTTTTCCAAACTGACTGAAGCTACCCAAAAGTAAGATACTTCTCAAATCAACTGAATCCATGTGAAGTCATGTACGTATGACTTTCAAAACTATATAATTATATGAGCTGAAAGCTACTATCATCCTCTTCAATTAATATATAGGTATCTACAATAATTTTAAAACTTTTCTCAAACTAACCTCGCTTGGTACATCATTGATCTGGCATGCATGATAAAAAGATATTTATGGAGCCAAGAATTGCGGAAGTAGCTAAGGAATTAAATTCTAGACAGTTTTTATAGTTCTACTTGGGAGTTAATGATTTCTTCAATGCTACTCAATTCGGGATGGCACTTCACAGAATTAAATGTTGTATGAGTCATGGACTTCCTTTGAATGAAACATCATGCCAAGCTTGAAGATCTGCAGTCATCGATATTTATCCGTTTTGTAGGTACTTACATGCATCCGGCACAGTATTTATGTAATTGAAATGCTTCTTTCACACAAATACTTATCTTTAGGTACAGTAAGTATTCCTAGCTACGGGCTAAATCAGTACGGGTATTTACAATGTGTAGGTTTTTGTCGTTCAAAGATTGAAGTAAATATGTAAATTTTTTCAGGTTCATCTGTTTATGAAATTTATGACAATCTGTTTACCATAATGTCATTGTGACTTAATATGTTTTCGTTTTGTTGCTATTGTATCTGTTTTTTTAATTCCTCCGACGGGGTGGCCTGTACTCTGTTTCATAATAATAAATATTTTTGCGTAACGTAACTGCAAGTGATGTGATTCTATTTGGGTAAGATTTGTGTAATTGTATTCGGGAGTCTTGAGCAGAGGAACAGAGGATTAAAAGAGAGCAGGGATCTTGGTAGAATAATAATATTGTGTGCTTGCCCTGCGCTGGTACAAACCAGTATAAAAGCAAGTATAGTACAAAGTAAGTAGATGTTAAATAATAGATAGAATGGGGATTTCATCTAGTGTAAGTGCAATGATGGGACGATTCAAATACCCCGAAGACGTATTATTGTGGATTTTTGACCCCTTGTATTTTGGAGAGTTGTGTGTGTCGGAGCTTATGGGAAGATGAGCTCTCCTATAGCGGGTAGTGTGGTATTTGAATAGTCCCATCTACATCATCTATTGTACATTATAGAGGAGGATGGAGGGATGTGTATGTGCGAAATCCGACAAGGTACTATTGCACTGCCACGGCTTCCAGCTCTTCTCTGTCGTTACACTTTGGCTAGGCAGGAAAAGGAGGCTAGGCTAGGAAAGTAGGAACTGGCTGATGAAAATATGGTAGATACGCATCCAAGTCCTATGTGCCATACTCTCGGAGAGTCTGTTGCTGTCTACAGCCTACATTTAACTCTTTTGCACGGAAAGCTATTCTTTGCACCGCATTCCACTCACTCACTCTCATGGACCAGGAGCCAGAAGAGAGAGAGCAGAAGAAGAAGAACACGAGAACACAAACTGCTCTTACTTCACACTCTCCACTTAGACATACAGTACACACACTGTAAGAGTCAGAAGAAAAACTTTTGTTTGATAATCACAATTATATTTAAAATGAGCCTATCGAAAGTGTCGTGACGTGACGGATTTTTGCGGGTCAATGACTATCTCTGCCACTAGTACTTATTCAGTGTATAGTCATACATAAATAGTCGTGGAGGAGGAAAGATCTTGTTGTGTGTGATCTGAGCAAAGTTCTTTTTTGCACTACGCATTATTAAAAGTATACAATCTATCTATACACTACCACTCTCTCTACTCTCGTACCCTCCTATATTGTATCATCATCGTTAACAAGTGAACTATAGATTTGCACAGATATATATAGGTATTATTATTATTGACTTCAATTTAGCGGTCATTAGGTAAATGTGCATGATTATTATTGCGTTAAGGATATTTCTGTTTTTGCTCACACCTCCTCCTCCTCCTCTTTCTCACATCTAAACAACAGCAACAGTTCCAGTCAACTGATTGACAATGAGAGCGTGAAGGAACAAGAAAACCGAATCCCAACAAATCTCCTCTTGTCACTCAACTCATCATCTCTGATCATAAGGAAGGAAGGAGCAGGGAAGTGAGCCCAGGACACAAATAACTATACGTATATATAACACACAACACATACCTGTCGAGTTTCCAGTCACCTCAAGGACAAAGTGCTACGAAAAAGGAAGCCCAACTTCTTATCAGTGCTATTTTAATAGTCTTCATGTAGCTCGTAAATAATAGTCCCTAGATTAGTAGTTAGGTAGCTAATATCTGCAACTAGTTTTCTTTTCAACGAGAAACTATAAATTCCTTGCAAAAGACAGTTATTACTAGACTAGTCCAGCATTTTCATGACAAAGACATTTTCATTTCATAAAACCTGAATAAATCCTGAATTACAAACAATGTCTAAACATTTTTAGTAGATTGTCTCTGCTTTTCACTATACTTTCTCTTCATTTTCCGTTGGATTATCTGCAGATCGACTACGAGTTTTGTGACCATACTGTTTTCGTCATTCTCAAATGTAATCCAAGTGGTTTAGCACTATAGGACTAGAAAAAGAATGGGATTAAAGTAGAGAATTTATTTATTGTAGAAGTTGCAGATGTAGTTAGCTGGATAGTTAGCTCCATTTACATTATTACTATAAATATACACGACTTGTCAAGAAACATAATACGAATATTATTTAAATCCAGAATTCCCTCTCGAATTTTATGGGCGCTGTTATACTATAACTGATGCTATATTTTCCTACATTCTACTACTCTGTCAGCGTCCAACTCTTTCACAACTTAATGTAACACTTTTCAACACAATCGGATCATCAGCAACAAAAAATAATATCATCGTGCCAAATTTATCCAGATGAAAAAAGAAAGCGCCCAACAATCTTACCACAAAAGCAAACTCCGTGTCACTATGTTCTACTACATAAAGTATTTCATTATTGATATATGGTAGTTGATTTCCAGCCAACTTTCTCCAGAAAAAAAACTTAGCCACTGATGCACGAGCCATGATGCGCACATTCAATTGAAAACTTAACAGTTGCAGAAAATATCGATAATCTATTCGAAGGTGAGTCCCATTATTTTGTTTCCGGTCTGCAAGAAAAGCAGTGAATGCTATTTTTATGGCAAAAGGAAAAAAAATGTCTACAGTTATCTGAAATATATATAATAGCAGGACTATATAAGCAGTCATGATTGCTTTTTATTCCAATGGGTCCCGATCTCATCCCAATTGTTTAGGACTACAAGATCTAGTCATTGCATAGAGATAAAAAAAACTTGTGTATTGGATACTACAAGAAAAAAGAAGAGAGCTTTCATTTGCTTTTTAGGGAGGTCCCGTAGGGAGAAAACTACAACATGCAATTATAATAATTAGACATTATAGAATGCAAAGCTTCTTCTACATAAATAACTAAGTACTTAGAACGATGGTGTATTAGATTCGAGATATAGAGGCATAAATAAGCATATGCCTGCAGTATATATACAATATATACAATTAACATTTATAGACATTAGAAGAGTAGCGGGTAAGGAAAAAAGTCGTTCTTCCGACTTAGTATCCTGAGCCACTGATTTTATGCTGCTCGTTTCTTCTGATTACGGCTTTTGACCTTTTCGTATAGGAAAGGATTTTTTTCTTTGACTTCCTGATGAAATGAAATGATGACATGGCATTTTTCATCCCATATGAGAAGTTGAATGTTAGAAGAGAGTGAGTTTCAGTCTCACAAATTGCGAAAATGTGGTGACCTTTCCAGCATGAAGTAGAGATCATTATTGAATGCTGTCATTTCCTCACTATAGCCTATACCAGCCACCATTCTTATCCAATTTGATCGTAGCATTAAAAGTCATTATTTTCCGAGTAGCGTCATGCCCGAATTTATCATCCCTCACAGAAAATGTTTAAAAGATCACAGGGAGATAACTTATTATACCCGTGTGTCATAATTCTGTACTTAAACACACCTATTGCTCTTTGGATGTCGACTCTGTACGGTTAAGATAAAAATATTAAAGCCGGATTTATTGTCAGTGGATGACAAAAATCTGGTTTAATTGTTGTCTTACTCATCTCACTATTTCGTGCAGCACTATTCGTCAGTTGTTATTTTCCAGAGATTTCTGTTGAGAAACTTTTATTAGCAAAAACGAAGAGCGCATCATGAATCATCTGCGTGTGTAAGTTGTAATAAAAAGTGGAATAGAATTGGGCTCTGTCGTCAAGCGGTCTGGGGAAATGACTGAAATGAGTCACATGAAGCTGAAGTTTATGATCTCTTCAGGAAAAAAACAGCCATTTCCTCAAAAACCCTTGGTTAATGTACATAATTACATGGTCAATAAAAATTCATAAATGGTTGTGCTTTTTTAACGATTGAGGTACGAACGCACATTGGCCATTGTTGTATTATATTTTGGGTAGTTATATTTTAGCTTTGGATTTGGAAGTGCAATTAAATAGTTTGATGTTTAAGAGTATAAGTTTGAAACTACAAACGAGAATATCATTAGGGTGAGAGACGGTTAAAAGCGTAGTGCAGATGTGTCATTACTAGCACAAAAAGGTAGTAAATTGAAGTAAAGAAAGACAAGACGTTCTTTTGATGAATAAATACGGTTTCGAGTCATAAATCCATTTGCCAATTACTTTGGCATCGACATCATCCGTTTGCGTTGAGAGAAATTAGAAAATAAATTCACTCGCCATCATGATGATCATGCTTGTTCTTCGCCAACATCTGGTTATTTCATCTCTCTCCATTCTCATTTAATGTTCTGGGTTATTGCTCAGCTCTGCACTAGTTTACTGTATAGCCACTCCATTTATTGCTATTAGACTCAATGCACTATTCAAGATGAGCATCAAGATGATTCTTAGTTCGGTGGGTTCTTTCATTGCAGTTTCCCCGGACTTCTCAGTAGAAATGGTGGGAGGAGACGGCCTTTTCCCAACTATCCAGATAAGATATAGATATGTACCGTTTTATTCGGAATAAATACCCTGATGCTCACTCCTAGAATATCTTCTCTATTGTAGTCGAATTGAGCACGCTGCTGGTTCAACAAAAGCGCAAGAGAAAACACAGATCGACAAGTTAGACAACATAAAGGGAAGTTGTGTGCGAACAACGAAAACTGTTTTTCTGACTCTTGCATTAGGCAGCTATGTTAATTCTGGCATTTCTGCATGAACAGAACCATTCAACTGTCTTTAAGGTACATTTAGCCAGCCTCCTATAAAGAGTCGGACACTTTATGGTTTGCGTCGATGTGGATTTTAACTTTTTCGTTTATTTGTAGAACATCTTCATATCATGTCGCGTCAAGTTTCCTCAGTGCACTCAGGCAAGCCAGCTCGACTTTTGTCTTTCACTACGTTTACTAAACATAAACAATTCTTAGTTCTGGTAAGTACACTAAATAAATAGGAAATTCTATAGCATCTATTCAATCATCCTAATACAATATCCCCGTCATTTAGTTCTGAACAACCCAATCATTCTCTAATGTTTTCAAACTCCTTTGAATAATACCAAACATGTCGGCATGGAGCAATCCCACGAGGACTGGAATTTCCCAAATCCCTACCCGTTTCGTTAATCCATTTACTTCTATCTATCCTAATCCTATACAATTCTTTACATTCCCTTTCGCAAATTCTAAAATATAGCACAACAAATTTTAGCAACTCACTAAAAATAATATCAGCCCGGAGAAACTTTCTCTCAAAGCAAAGGATTCTAAAACTTTTACATTCCGTTATGCCATCATTTTATATGATGACTACTTAATTAAATTGTATCCTTTTAGTATTTCTAAAATACTAGACACTGCAGTGGATATTTTTGCTGCATAGTACAACCTACAGAGTTTTTATTTTACTGTACGCAGTAGTAGCCAAAAATACACTCAGTCAATTTAAAACATCATGCTCTGTAGACGTGTCAGTTGTAAAAACATTGCAAGACACAATTGCATTTAACATGCGCCTCTTCTAATTTTCTTTCTTTTCTTTTCCGTTTGTTCATCATTGCAGGCCTGCATGATCCTCTATTTAAAAGACTCGCTTACTCTAAATTCAACCAGAAAACACCAAGCATCAATCATAAATAATTGCTAATTATAAACGTTCTTAGAGGATTCTATGATCATTTCCATTTTAATTTGAGAATTGATGATGAAAAAATGCATTTTAATATTTTGCATACCTACTTCAAGTAGATTTATCAATGTTTGCTAACATGAGACTAAATGTAAAAGTGGTCAGAGAGAAAATATTCAGGACTCGGGTGAGAATAAGTTTGTAGGTATTTCAGTTTATACAGGCTGCCAGTGTGAAAATCTAGGTTTGTTTCACCAACGAAAGTTGGTAGTTAAACCACAGTGTTTTTGTAAATACAAAAGGTTTACAGGTGGCAGAATTGTTACGAGTGTGGATTTTCTGAGAAACGCAGACACAAGTGTAAGGCCATTGTGTGAGAATGCCATTCCTTTCAAGTCAGTTCAATTCCAGAGAGAGAGAACCGCAAAAGTACCTAACATGTGATTGTACTGGTTTAAAAATCATGTACTCCGCTGGAATTCCTGGCACGAAGGCAATTGATGGTGAACGTGACAAATGGGAAGAATTTTCCTCCCTTCTTCGACTATTGAAAAGAATTTATATGCGGTAGTGGTCAGCTAAATAACTTAAAGGTATTTGGTGCGGTGGATGAAATAGGCTAAAGATATTAGGAATTCGGCAAGGAAAAGTTCCAGAGGTGAATACAAAAAATAATTCATTGCATTAGCACATAAACTTGAAAGTCTAATAGTAATTACAAGATGAGAAGAAGGTTGGAGTGGCCCACATAGAAGAATCGTCATGTGTAATCCATTTATAGGAGATCGTTTATGCTCGAGAACATTTTATTTATGAATTGCCTACCATCAGGACATGAGTAGGAAAATTGCATTAAATTCTTAGTCTGGAGAAAGTGAGACTCGTTTGAAAAGTGAAGAAAATGGGAAACTAAATATGCATTGAGGTCAAATGAGAATTTTTACTACTCTCTTTCCCAAGGACTAGAAGATTGACTAAATAGTAGGGCAATGTAAATGGATTTTAACACTTTAATAGTTTTAATGATCCCTTAATGTCTTTGTAATTTTAGGAAATGCCCTCCGTGGATCCAAACTATAGGCACTTAGCTACTCCACAATTACACACTAAGCCATGCACTTCACGCGTGAGGCTGAAAGCTGGAAACGACGTTTGTTTTGTTTATTATGGGTTCCATGTTCAAGGGCTGTAGTTAATAGTAGCGTAATGCCCAATTCCGTTTTCCTCCTTTTCTCCCTTTACAAATGGCTCAGCACGACATGGCGTTGTCATGAATAGAATGCTAATATTTACGTAGCATTAGGTGTTCGGGAATATATCCTCATGCAATTAGCTATAAGTGTTCTTTCTTGTAGAAGTTTTCGCGTTTGGATCCAGAGTGGAGTCAGTAGAGACAGGGAAACCTCCATCATTTGTACACCTCTTAGGACACCTTTCATGCTTTCACGTACGAAAACCATGAAACAAGAGATGCATTTAAAGCACTAGAAAGCTTTCCTGATTTCCTACCATGTAAGCACATACGTTTAAAAATCCAATAGCTGAAAGCAAACACAATCCAATTACTTACTCAAGTTACTCTATCACTTTATTTCAGACATGCGGTATGAGACGTGGCAAGAGTAAATTGTGCTAGATAAAATGCATTCTCCCAAACAACTATATTACTGTTGTATGGCTTATAATGGGCTCCTTCCTGTGTTATATCATATTTGATTTACAATAATGCTATTATAGTGTTTATTGTGACATTTATCTACTTAAAATATTTCGAGACGGCGTTGATGAGATTTCATCCCTTTTATTAACTAACTTGACACTAATTTAGTTAATATTTTAGGTTTCCCATTTGATTAATAATAATTCCTCTGCATTTGCGTCATTAAGAAAAGTTCAGTTGCTGAACATAGTTTCTGCTTCTGCTAAATAATTGATATTGCGCAAGAGAATTCCTTGGGTGGCATAATTTTTTCATTATCTGTATGGGAGAAGTTGTGAACAAAGTGCAAAGGTGTTAGTGATGATGAGTTGAGGTGACGCAGCAAAGTAAGATGCACATGGCATGAGGAAACGTACAGACAGACAGCTACCCTTCTTTTTTTCGTATTGGGTTTCAGTATTTGCGTAGTGTTTTGACACGGAGTGAGTCACGGTCCACTGTAGTAGAGCTCTATTGGTAGTATTCGTGGCGGTATCATCGTAAGCAGAGTATTACTAGGTTGCTTTGTGTTCGGCAGAAGGTGAAAGAACCCCAAACGGACAAGAGCTGAAAGGCGCAAATGTAAACGAGTGAGTATTGATTGGGACTTCCGAGCGAATTCGTTCTCGTTGGTTGTCGACGAGTCCCAAAGTCTTCTGATCCCTTTTGGCTCGAGTCTTATTAGTATTTAGTGTACTGCGTACTTTGCCAGATTTCAATCCGAAAGCAGTCGTCCATCTTGCCCCTCTTTTGCTGCAGTACACCTGCAGAGATCTGACCAACAGCACCTCGCTCACTCTCACTACATTCAAATCTACTCATTTCTCCACGTACAAATGTCCAGAGCAGAACGAGAGACTTTCTCCAAGTTCAGCCCAGTCAGTTGGATTGTAGAGCAGTAGGAAAGCAAACGTGTCGTAGTCGCTAACTTTGTAATTCCAAGTAGTGTAGTCCTTTCTGATGTGAAAGTCAAAATGTCTTGAGTAGTTAAGAAGTACCTATGAATAACTCAGAGTTTCACGTAGTAGGAAAATGTTGCTGCTTTGCACAAATTCTGTTCAGCAATTCTGAATGGACATTACCGCTGTAAGACAAAGGAAAATCCCGTTCTAGCATTCCTGAATACACATTTTCCTTAATTGTTGCTCACAAACCAAGTAAATTGATTAGAGGAAAAGTGTTTCTTAATGCGTAGGGAGAAAGTGGAAGTGAAAGTGAAGAGAATGGAGGAAGTTGTCGCACAAGTGAATCAATTAAATTATAATCGTGTTTTGTTCCTGGTGAATGGACGCTAATTGGATCGAAAATACCTGTAGATAGGTATATTCTTTTCGTAGTGTAGTTTAGTTTGCTATATCCTATTAGTCCCAAAAGAAAATCAACATGCACGGAATAGGCGCCCAGTCGGCTATGGCCATTAAGCGCCAAAGAAAACGCCGAGAAGAACAACGGCGTGCTAGGGATAGAAGATTTTCCTCGGATCATTTAAGTCCCCGCCTTTCCCTTACTGGCTCTGAAGCTGCTTATGGCCAAGGAAAACCCGCGTTAGCCAACAAGGTGAGCAGATTAATTTATCACATTATCAGTGCGTCCACGGGGTTTCATGATAAAATCGGCAATGATTAATATTTTTTATGAAAATATGCGTAATAAAAAATAATTTTGATAAAATAAATGTTGTCTCTCTTTTAAGTAATTTCTATTCAATGGGACTCCTGGGCCGCATAGGATATTTCTTTAATTAATGTGGTAATGGGAAGTGCACGTGTACTAATGCTTTGAATGTCTATGTTTGTAGGTAATGGGAACAATCACAATGTTCCATGTGGGAACAATTTTCTTGGTAATTGGTCTCTTCCTCCTCACCGGTGCTCTTGTGCCGAACGAAACGAAAAAGGAATTAGGAGATCTGATAGGGACGGGGGTAGTCTGCATAATCATCGGAGTCTTCTTGATAATCCTGAATAGAATCTACGGACAAAAGGAAGAAGATGAGCTAACGACGTACGTAGAGTCCAGGCTCGCTCGTACAAAATCCGGGCAACGGTTATATCATGACTCTGAGTCCGTTCCAGAGAAATTAAACACCCCGCACACAACCAACTCAGTTCCGAAGGATCCTTCAGTGAAAAAGAAACGAAGCAGCTCGAGGACGAAAAAACACGACCACATTGAAACAATTAACGAAATGAAAGTAAACGTGAATGTGAACGGAGGAACAATTAATCAAGAAGCAGGAGATTTGGATGATATTTCTCCGTCTGCCATTGCATTGGAGAGGATTGCTGAAGAAGGGTCGGACTATGACCGTGATCGAATGTTCCGCCACGAAGATCAGAAAATGAACGATTTGTACCGCGTCTATGATCGAGACTACGTTCGAGGGGGAGGTCACGGGGTCGTTTAATCCAGCGGCTATTATCAATCTTCATTCCACTAAACTAGAGCCAAGAGGAGAAACCGAGCATAAATTATTTCGCCAATTTCAATTTAATCTCATTCCCTGGCGAAGCCACATCGGTTACACCATTTGTCCAGACCTGTCCAGCTCCAACTTCACTCTTTTTCTCTTCCGCTTCCTCTCCTCTATTATTTTATCTACGGAAAGTAATGCGAAAACTCCTGAAAATACATATTATTCCACAACGGCTCATACTTTGTACTGAGAAACTCCAAATCAACAATATACTGACATATAATCTAAATCTATACTATACATATACACTCCAGTAGATTAGTTTCTCGTTACTCCCTAATACTTTCATTTATCACGAAAATTATCAGTGACAAACAATTTTCGTCTTTAGGCAATGTGCACAGTAGCTCTTGTCTAGTTATCAATTTGGTTATTATATTGTGTACAGATATAATATCTAGAATTCGGGGTTTAATGGGTAGGGCGATGAAAGGATAATGCGAAAAACTAGGGCGATTGTCACTCAACTCACTCTCTAACGAAAAGAAAGGCAAACAAGCCACAGCCCCTTTATAAAAACACTGCGTGAGTTTTTTTTACGAAAAGAACTTACATGAACCTGTATGAATGTGTTTGTAAACACGGGATAACTAATAGCTATGTAAAACCAATTTTATTCTCAAACAAAGGGAAGAAAAGAAGTTGACTTACGTAAAGACATCGTAGAGCACATATTACATAGTTAATGTGTGCTGACTTGTTTAGCTACTCTTACTGCTTTTCTATTCTACATGGTTATCTGTGAGCATGGTGTAAGTAATTGTATTTAGGTTATTGTATTCAAGGGACCACTTGGGAAACGGAAAACTTTGTCCAATCCTTGAGCATTTTATTTTGCCTGTTTACTTTCTCCAACTCTTTTCTTAGTAGGTTCTTCTCTCGACGCTTTTATGTTTTATTAGTAGTCTGTCACTTTCGGACTACGTTCCCTGAGCCCTAACATCCCTTTATTGCTGTACAGTACACAGAACACACACTTACGTTTAGAGAGAAGATATAGCTAGTGAACACATATTTATAGTCAATACTTAATAGGTACTTACACTTTGATAGTATTATTATTACATTCATCAGATTCACTAGCGTAGAACTATTAGCAATTCTAAGGAATTGCAGCTTCGTGTTTGAATAGTTGTCTTTACATAAGTTTTTCATACGATTGAACATTGAACACCATCCAATTCCATTCCAAGCCATTCCGTTCTAAGAATGAGAAGCTACTCCAAAGAAATTCTGTAATAATGTCAAGTCAAGTCAACCAAGTCAAAAGTAATTGTAAAAAGGGGGGAAAAAACATTATGGAACTGTGTACCATAAAGTAAGTACATAGATGCCGACTTTTGTAGAATAGAATTGGAAAGAATGAAATGAGAAAAGGAATAAGTACGACAGGATGAAATGGAAGGGTGAGTTGAATCGTTGTGTGTCATGCCGTGTATTTTATTAGCTTCTTCTTTGCTAACTGTACTGTTTACCTGTCCTACAATATTTGTAGTCTTTCGTTGTTGTATGCCCACTGTGCATACAAAGTGAATGATTGTGACGGTGAGTGAGTGCACATGTCTCTATGTCTTTCATTTTCCCTACAAACTGAAATAATCTATTACTCTACGTACTACTGACAATGGTACTGGAGTGTATCTATGTATGGAAAGAACTGAAGCTACTCCAGATAAATACTATTATACATAAATCTATACTACGTATATACATACTACATATACACAAAGGATGGAAATTTGGATAATATTATTATTAGAGAATCATTGAATCAGAAATAGTGAATACACGCATAACGTCTATATAGACAAAAGTTCAGTAGTTTCTGCAGGAAAAAATAGACAGAGAGGAGACATCACACAAATCTTGTTCAGAATAATAGCGCTATAATATATTCTGTATTGCCACAAAACTGCTAGAGCTAATCCTGGTAATAAATATGGATCCCATATATAAGAGGTCTATTATGTCCTGTTTTCCGTTGTTATACTACATATACGAAGTAGATCATTGTTATACTTGGATTATGATAGAGATCGCACTCTGATAACAGAACCGCAAGTATTGCTGACTCCGTTGCTTTTGTGATGTATACAGATAGGATATATAATATATATCCTATCTGTGGATATATGTATATAAATTACATACATATATATAATATATATCTATTCGCATAGATATAATAATATAGTATTATGCCAGCCAACGCCACATCTGTAGTACAATTATAGACAGATCACTACTAAATGTATCATTCTATAGACAAATCAGGAACGTGCAGTATAAAGTAGATATCAAAGATATCCAATATACACTTCAGAGATATTCAGGTATTTCAGATATAGATATATAGAGGATATTACGTTGTAGTTCAAAGCTTCTCGACTCAAGTTCCGGAGAAGTAGGGAAATGTTGCATAACTATGTTATTACGGCAGTAAAGTAACCATCCGAAACAGCACTAACCTAAATAAAGGAATAGCTTCGTTACATTCAGTTCAATTCAAGCGTCAGATGTAGAAAAGAGGAAAGCCGTTGGACACAGAGTTATTTATCTTGCCAGACTATCCCTCGAGAAAACAAAATGAATCACGAAAATACTGTTTCCGTGTTCCGCTCACCTATTTCTTATATATAAAGTCCATTTAGCTCTTCTGCACTACACTCAACCTCTCCCATTAGTAGCAACTACTTTGAACATTCTCGTCAGACAATGAAACTTTCTCCATTGCAACTAGCTGTGACTGACAAGAGTTGTTGAGTGAATCCACTTCACATTCAATTTGTAAGAGTTTTTATTAAATACTTACCTTATGTACCCCTGCCAGAGCCAACAAATTCTGTGTCACTGCTAATTCAGCAAAGTAAACGATACGCCTATATTTAATGAAATTGGAAACTGCTATATGTACGTACAACTGATGGAGAAGCTATATATACAAAAGTTTTTAACTAATAATGCTCTATATATATATACTATACCTACGTAAAACATTTCTACACGTGATCTAATGTGTGAATTTGACCTTTCGCTACAAATGCTCTAGGGCTTACTTTCTCTTTTCACCCAACTAGAGAAAGTGTTTTTTTAAGCGTGAAACTCAAGACATTCAACATTCAAAATTCCAATGTGTACTTCGCTAACTAGTTTTACAATATCCAACATTTTTTATTCACTTCGCTGAACGAGAAATTCTTTTACATAATATGTTTTCTTGTAGATATAATAGCTCGTTAATAGATATCTTTTTTTAAACTAGTTTCTTCTATTCTGTCTATAGTAAAATAGGTTGCATGCATACTTGAGTTACACTCATGCCAAAGCACTCTCTTTCTCCTTATTATGATCTTATCTTGCATTTATTATTTCTACAATTGAATTCATTTTCCTCCCTCAAGTACTTTTTCACAAACTGAAGGAGAAAGAAGGAAGCATTATATAACTGTCCTACTTACGTCTTTATTAAAATGGCTATTGAATTTACTTCGCAAAAATTTTCTTCTGCTTCGTGCAGGGAAAGTACTGGTCTTTCAATTAAATTAAAAATACCTTTCAAACGTACTGACTCAGAAAAAATCAAATTAAGGAACTACGTACCCACATTGCTTTTCAATAGAATGACATGGGTATGCGACATTATTGTACCCAATAAATGTTATTGCAACTTCACTGCACTGTCTTCATCTTGAGTGAGCATTCATTGCAAATTAAAAATTGGTAAACATTATTTATTCAAGCACAACAGAATTAAGTACATTGCAATCTGCAACGCAAATTTACTGCACAAACCGGCCTTTTTCTAATTCAATATAACATTATGTGTCGTCCTCGTGCTTTAGGTATAATACTTTAAGCCTTTCACTCCTCTTTCTACTTTACTATATACGAAAAGTGAGCAAAACATTGTAAATCTAGTTTTGTATGGACGGATACCAATTATGTAAATAAGCTAGAGAAATAACAGAATATGCTTAAGAGTACCTTTACAATTTAATACGCTTCAGCTAACTATTCAAAGAATAAGAAAAATATAGGACAAAAATCAGCCGCCTAGTAGTACAACTTTAGCATTGCGATTTCTACAGATAATAACTATGTGTGCACGGAGTTCAAGTGTAAGCGTGTTTAACAATCGGATTTTTCATTTAAAATTAACTAAAATTGGAAAATAA
>JAAAYG020014049.1:0-17336 GCA_009936455.2 Tomocerus minor
GAGAGAGAGAGAGAGAGCCAAGTGAGGCAGAGGACCTGAGTCAGTTCACTTCTTGAGTTCACTTCTTTTCGGCTCGCTGACAATGAGCCCAGCTCTTTGAAATCCAACTCCCCTGATTTATGTCGTTACTGTACTTATATTTCAGATGCACAAATTAAGAATTCACCTTTTCACACTACTTTTATGCCATCAACTAGTATCTTACCTATTTTCTTCCGTATGAACAGTTCTGCTGCGTGAGCACGGATTTTAGACGAACAGTACTACAGCTGTAAGAAGAAGAGGAGTCCAGGCAGAGAGAACTGGCATTCAACAATGACAAATGCAATGAACTATCTTCTTGAACCATCTCCAAAAGTTTACGGTTTTTGACCCAGGAAACACCGGGCAATGTTCTTCAATTAATTACACATTAATATTTGCAACAGGCTCAGCTATTATTATCTCAAATACTCCACTCAAAACAATGGAAAAAAGCAATAAAATCCCGGATTTTGGCTCGCAAAGAACATAGCCTTTAATGTCAATGCCCATTATTGGACATTGACACTCTAATGTTTACAATTACCTACGCTCATCTAAGATAAATAAAATTATTAAGTTCATTAACCATTATTGTACTGATTCTTCAATTGCCGCCTTAGCTTAATTAAACACCTTTCATGCTCATATTCCATGGATTTATCCCGAATTTTTTTCATTATGTGTGCACATATCTAATAAAATTCTATTTTTGGAGTTTTAATAAACATTTTCGGCCATTGTCGTCCTTAATTCATTAACCCTACAAATACATTAGCCGGCTACAACTTGATATCCTCATTTTTTCCTTAGTATAAATCAGGAAGCATCACAAAGTTTGCTACTGCTAAAGAAAACCTTTACAGTAAAATAGAAACAATGCGATAGGAGTTCTTATTTGTTTGAAGATTCAGAATTTAATTGCTTTGTGCTTTCAGCGAAAATGCCCCAAAGTAAATCATTAGATAGACTACGAAATAGTTTAAGGATTGAGGGAGCGGCAATTCTCTTATTATAAGATTTGTTTGACAAGTTCACCTCTGGATGTCTGTCTGTCTGCTCCTTTTGTCTGTACTGTTTATTTACTTGCATTCGCAGACAGCACGTTACAAAGACGGCTTAAACAGACCTGACCTATATGCATGCACTATGTACTAAGCCCATTTGAAAGACTCTATTGTTGGTATTGGCATGTACTACGTATGTACTGTTACATGCTTATGAGATTTAATAGTGCACTTGAGATAGAGTGTCTAAGAATTCAATGAAACGGTATACCTTGGATTCAGCTTCCCTTTTCAACTCTTATTCCTAAGTGTGTGCTGTGGAATTGCTCACTTTTCTTGGGATTTCCTTACTTTTCCCAGAAACTTCTACTCAACCACATTGCAACCAAACCACAATAGTAGGGACAAATTACTTTAGAACACATGTATGTAATACGGTCGGATTACTAGGAAAAGTGCAGCCTTTGCAAACTACGAAGGTTGTTCCTGCTTACTATCAAAACAAAGGATAAGTAGACAACAACAGATTATTAAATACAGGGTAAACACAAAATGTAAACAAAAACGTTGGTTCTTGCGACCAATTTATTAATTGCGAGTGCACCCAAGATTTGATTCGATAACAAATCTATTTATATCATTGATCTACATCAGAACTTAGATATCTTTAAAATGCTGCTGATGAATAAATCTCATGTATGCAGATATTGCATTAGGGTGTTGGTCGGCCGGGCATGATCAGCAATTTTGAAGCAACAGGTTGTTATTTTCTTATTTGACTGTTGTTTAAGATTTCCGACTGCAGAACAGCAAGAGAGAAAATGGATAAATCCTCCTTTCTTCAGCAAAATTAAAAGCGTTTGAAGTGAAATCCACTTTTAGAAATGATGAATGCCAGAAAACATAAGTAAATGAAATTAGCGGGGAGACTAAAAGTCTCCAGACAACTCTCTTAAAAAGAAACTCGTAGTTTGTCACGGGTCCTTTGTGTCGGCATCATGAAAAAGATATTTTCAGGAAGCTATAAATAGCTGGAATGTTGGAGATGCAATATGTGTCTCATATAGACGGCTGTGAAAGATGTTTGTGTTAATAGCATGAATAAGTATAGGCAGGATAAATAAATAGTATTGCATTGCTTATGACGGGAGATGGTCGTAAAGTGAACTATTTCTTCTGTGTAATTTAAAATGAGCTTAGAGATAGAGAATGTGGATTTGTATTTGAGATATTTGCATGAACGGCGATTCGGATAATGGTTGCTACAGCAGTAGAGCAGAGTACGCAGTAGTAAATGTGAGTATTAGGAGAAGATATTACGGAGGAGAGAATAGTAGGAGGCAGGCAGTGCTGGGATGGCAGTGGGGATAATGGATTGCAGAGTGTACGTGGCTGAGCAGAGTTCTTTAGCATTTGTTCTGCAGTGAGTAAGTCAGTAGTGAGTCCTTTTTTGTCGTGTGCATGTCAATTGCATATAAAGATGAATGGATGCACCTGAATGAGTTAGTTGTGCTGACATGGGCAGGCCCAGTGCCTGTGCGATGCGCGTAAGACTTAGCAGAAAGGCTGTAGCGACATAATTTATGCAGTAGGAGAGAGATAGGCGAGTGAGTGCAATTGCAAGGAGCAGTAAAGAAAGGCAAAGCAAGTCAAGGCATTAAAAAACTAATACTTGTCTTAGAGCAGTGTCTTAAAAGAATTGCGAACATGTGTATTCGTATGTAAAAAGTCTGTGTAAGGAGAGCAGTCGGCAATTAGGGCAGGTTCCTAAAAATGTGATCCGCCTGGACTTGTCTATCAGCAGACGAGCGGTCATTGACCGAACTCACATAATGTATACGACGAACAAAATGTACACAATCACTATAGCCCACTATTTACTATGGCCCTACTGCTATAGTCAGCTAGATCCTCTATAGTCAACTATCCACTTACTTACAGGATTGTGATTGTAATGCAAGTAAATCGTAGTAGGAAAGTAAGAATAGCCTGTAACTTGTGTTCTTGTGTACATAGGTATTCAGAGAGTCACTATGCATCTCTGCCGTAACACCTAAGAGACCTCAGTCCACCTATCCACACAATTGAAGCGCTTTGATGTGGACGGAGAGGTTGCAGCCACTCGCCCTGCACACTACTGTAAATGCAAAGACTTCAGGTAGAGCAGAGATAGTGAGTAAGATGCTCATCTTATGGAGCTCCTACATACAGACATGCATAATATTTGTATGCATCCACTCAAATCTGCACACTCATCTCTTACATTACGTTACAGCACTGCAGATTACATACAGTCACTGCAATAGCCATTCTATAATATTATTCTCTCTATATTGCCAATATTTCCAAGTAGCTCCATCACTTTGAGGTACATGTGCCTCTACAGCCCCATTCTATTGCGGCAGGAGCAACAAAAATTTGCAGGCATGCACGACACAAGAAATAATAGACACTCTAACCAAAGTAAGTCTCATATCACTCAATAACTGAGCCGAGTGACGTGATGAGACGTCAGCATCTTCATACATTCTATCTTCTCAATCTCTTCACTAAAGAAAAGCTGCCAAAATATACTCTTTGTCCATCATACACTACCATTTCACTACTGTTGCACCTAATTTATATAGTGCTCTCATCCCTTTCCCATCTTTACAACTTGGAATTTACTCCTAGTTTTTTTAAATCACCACTATTTCTCCACCAAGGATAGACACTTTTTCAGAGACGACTCAGTAGTAAAAATTAGCATTGTAAAGATATTGAACGGCATACGAAACCCACATTTATAATTGAAACATATTTAACGGAATCGAAAATTAAGCCCTGGTTCTGGAATGCAGGTATTTCAAAGTCTTCCGGTTTCTTTACATTTCCCGCACGTATTAAATTCAGAAGAAAAAAAGATTTTGAAAGCTAATCATTTCAACATTATACACAATGAAGAGTTAGTGTGTTTAAATATTGTGTCTTCAGAAACAAAGGTATGCCATTATTGGTCTATTTATGAATGAAATGAAACATGAGAATATCCAATACAGTTATCGCCTACATATACTTATGCTATTTTATGACGATTGACTTCCTGTTGAATAAGTGCATACTTATTTATGTATCAGAAGAAATCATTACACTATCAATTGAAATCCTTATTTCTTCTTTTCCTTTAAAAATAAAAGATGGAATCCATTTTGGTCATTTGCATATTCAGAAAAAAATGTCTTTGTCCCGCCTAAGGATTTTGGGATACTTGATCCTTTTTTGAGTACAAATGCGTTGATGAATACTCTTTAGTATCTCCTGAAGCTACAAGTCTATAGGGAAATATCTGTTGGTACTCATGTACTTGTACGCACTGTTAATACTATAGAAAAATACCTCATCTAGTCTGCTATTCAAGTGTGCTGCCAAGAAAACCAAACCATTTCCAAGAAATCCGCATAAATTAGATGACCTCAACAACACCCATTAATTCCAAGACAATCATGATGTAAAATATTGCATAAGTTTTGCACAAAACAATAGCCGGAATAAATAGATTTGAGATTGACCAATATTGCATTCACATAAGTACTGAGATTAATGCAGCCTGATTTATATTAAGCCCCTACTTCATTCGTTTCCTATACTAATAATTTTAATTCATATCTCAATCTGAACTCTACATATTGCAATATCTATAAAAGAGTAAGTGGGTAACAGAACCTATTAGCTTGAAGCCACCTGATACTGACCTACCTGAAAATATGGATTATTATTCATCGATGTCAAAATCAACTATTTGTGTTTCATAGTGAAATAATGTTCCCTTAAATTAATTTTTTCATACCCAGTACATGGAATGGCTTCAGTTTTAAAAAATCAATAGTAATTATTTACTCAGAACTGTATTTCTTCATTCTTGTGATTGTAAAAATTAACAGAAAGTTTACAATGGTTATAATCAATATTAAAATGCAGGTACCTACATTAATATATAATATCATGGATGATTGCTACCTTTTACTTATTTGACTGCTCAATTACTGTTACAATTAATAGGAGTCCGTTTAGTAACACAAATACAAAAAACTGTAATTATAGCTTTCGCTATTATAGTAGTATAGCAGTCGTACTTATTTAACATTTAGTATTGCATTTTTGTAATTTATATACAAGATGTTATATCGTCCCAGCTTGGTCTACTACATCAGAAATTACTAGAAATTACATGCATTTGCTTGTACAGGGCTCTAATTAGCAAGCAGAAGTGTAATAGTATTATTCTGTCTACAGTCTATGTAAAAGTATGAGGCATGTGCATCAATACAAAGCGTAGGAATGAACAGATAATGGCTAATTGTGTGCAAAGTACACTTCAATTGCAATTGACTTTGAAACGAAACTAAACTGGCTAATATTCTAATGGTAAGAGATTTTCTATCCTTGACTTTGCCCTTTCCAACGCACAATTACTGCTGCACAAATCGTATTTTTAACTGTTTTTGTTGCAAGGAATTTCCTATTAACATAGCATAGTGTGCATCATCTCTTTGTTCTCCTATTAAAATGTAACTGACTTTAAAGACCCTACGTAACATTATTGTTTAAATTGTGAAGAAAATAGAATTTTCTTTAAATACAACAGGCAATTAATTGGATAATATGACAAGTTTAGAATGAATGCTTTCATTTATGAAGTAGATGTGAATTTGTAGAGTGACTAAGAATCTTGTTGATAATTATGTAGATAATTAGATCACTTTTACATACAATAGATGTATTTTTGTTGTTTTTGCTTAAGTAGAGGAGGTTAATGAAAGTAAAGTGTAACAGATACTTAGAGAAGCTTGTATAGGTTGGAACGGTGAAATAAATCGTCTAAGTAGTAAAGTAGGAATTTTTAGTGGACTCATCCCATGTGCATCGTTATTCTCTCATTAAATGGGTAGAAAAATAAAAGAAGCACAGCCAGCCTGGCATGATACAAATCACTGCCTGTTTACTGCAATACATTTGTACGGTAGTGACTGACACCCTTGCTGTAACTAACTAATTGTAATGTATAAAATGTAGCAAGGAAAACAAACGTTGGTATTTGCACATGAAAAGGAGAAGTGCTTCTTGCCTGGCTCGTTTGACCTGACTTATCATCAGAAACTTTTGTTGCTTTATGGTTGTTGCCAGTGCATTTACATCCATATTCACTGATCGTGAGTGATGCAGAGAGGAGAGGAGGCAAGAGACCGACATAGATAGAACATAACATTGTTTCATAAAAATCTGACTGCCTACCTGAATGTATTACAACTAATGATACCTGTTAACAAATGTTAAATAATACAAGTAAATAGGAAGGAAGAGGCTTTAATACACTACCTTCCACCTGTATGCCTAGCCTCCTAACCAACCACAAAAAGTGTCACAACTTGCGTACGTACTCTCCTATCAACTTCCAAAAGGAAACTCAATAGAAAAACATTAAGATTTGTCTTTAGCACCCACTCAGCTTGCCTTTCAGTTGATATCTTTTATTTGCAGAAGAAATTCTCTTATCCCTGAGGATTACTGTACAGATGCGTTTTGAATTTGCATATATGAAATTATATGGTAACACAATGCGTTTAAGTGGGATTGTTGATGTGTGTGAGTAAAAATGCATAAGGTACTACCGAGAATTGCATTAGTGCAGCAATGAACCCAAACGAAATGAAATTAACTATGTAACTGTTGGATGAGTTCATGTGTAAGTACACAGAAGTTGTGCATGGTGACGAATAGCGAGCGGCTATGTGCTACTGACGACTATATATTCAAATACAAAAACTGCAATTAATTAGGGGAAACATGCATGTTTATTACCAATGAGACTCGTCTTACTTTTGCTGGCAAGAATTTTTGGGGTCGGTCACTGCTACCTGGATATGTTGATACACTTTGCCATGCCATACTTACTGATTTTTAGCTCAGATGTTTGATGGTGTACCTATTACATTTACAGGTAGAAAGCCATACAGGGTGGCGGAAAGTCATTCCAACCTCTGCAACTGGGTCATTGGAAATTATTGTTTTTGATGCTAATAAAGAAACTATTATTCTTTTCGGGATTAATCGAATTATTTGCAGATTTGTCCGGGATAGTAAATATTTGAGCATAAGATCCTGTATTGAAATCCTTCTCTGATATCATCACATGCAAATTTGGCGTTCCGAATGAGACGTAATTCATGTACATTAGGGATTAACCTGTACAGGTGCATTATCCTGTTCGTAAATTGTAAACATCGTAAAGAAATAAATTTGCACTGATTGTTTTGTTATTATTGTCTCTGAACTCCTTTACAGTGAATTTGCATAGTTTTGCGGAGTAGGATGGCAGATGACTAAGATGTGGTACTAGGAAAACACAGTCATACCGTCCACTAGAGAATCATATCTTACATCGTGTATTAAACTAGTCCAAAATGAAATCTAGGAGAGGAAGACATTTTTTTTTCATTAGAGTCAATTAAAGATGATACCAGTTAGGAGAGGAATATCTTTTGGTGAGTGCATCAAAGTATTACGTATGCCTGTGCTTCCTTTAGTCTGAGATGTTTATGGAGGGCCGAGGATAGCCGCTGCATAAAACCAGAGGACGAAGGCAAAGGTAAAAAAGTAGAGTTGATGTGGCGAGTAAAATTGGAAAAAATGCTAATATTGATTTCAATCGAGATTGAATTGTGCTGAAATTCGATCACGAAAGTTATGCACCATCAACAAAGGTGTTTGTCCTCTAAAAAGTGTAAAGTGTATCTAAAGGTTATTGGCCGTGTTGGATATGTGCCACTATGTTAGCTATGCTTGTTTCTTACCTGAGCTTCTTGTTGCAGATTATTATATTAGAGTAAATGTGTGTATAGTAGTTGTTTCTAGCTTACGACTTACGTTGGCGTTAACTACACTGACAGACTTGGCTGCCTCCTCATCTGATGTGACTGACTATGTGACGTGATTGCTATGTACATTCCCTTGCCTTACAAATCTATGCACATAAAATATAAATGCTCTCCGGTACATATAAAAACAATACAAGACATACTATTACAATTTAGAAGGTTGTAAACAACTCAGATATTAATACCTTAGCTATTAACAATGCGCGTAGCTTTTCGAAGGCGTTTGTCATCCCCTGCCTGCTACTTTTATAGCATCTATACTAAAGCATCTCACCATAATACTCTTACTAGACTGTAAAATTATTCATATGTCAACCATAGAGGAGATTACTGAAACGACATAGGGGCCTACACCTATTTTTTTTTATTTTAGTCTGCATATAGGTATACACAAATATTTTAGTATCCACTTTACATTCAAGTTATAGTGTCTATATGCATGCAGTTGCCATTTGCCATGTACCCGAAATCGACGTGAAGCCTATGTCTAAAAGTTATTTCGGCCTCTTTTGCATATTACAGCCATTATTATTAGAAGTTGCAAGCATAATTGGTTAGTCTGCGTTATACTACGATTGTATCTAAGTGTACTGGACTGGATACATAAATATTGTATGCCAAATGTAAATATGTGCTTCATTTAATTGTGACAAGTGACAATCACCATTAAAATAACAACATATGCCACTACTTGCTACTTTTTGTTACGGCTACTTATCATTAGCAATAAATTTCGAGTGAGTTATCTTAGATTTACTAAATGTGTTTAACTCCACGTGTAATTTATATTGATCACAGACACGATCTGGTCAACTTGTCAAATACCTTTATTTCACTTGCTACTTGCTACACTATCTCCTCATTTATTTTCATGCCTACTTACTTCAATATGCATTTTAATTAAATAAACGACATGGCTCTATATTGCCCTCCACTATTTACCTATATACTTACTCGCATACAAAGATTTACGCTACCTACGCATATTTTCACATAACTTGTAAATGTAATTGCTATATTATTTCTTGGATATGAACTTTATATTCTTCATTAGCTTTTCAATTTCTATTTTACAGAATTACATGTTGTACTTCTGTTAACGGCATTTATCAAGGTCGTGAGATTCCAAGAGTTAATACTCTGTTGCGGAATATAGTATAGAAACAATAATAGTTAGTGCCTAAGAAAAGAATCTAGTTAAATCCTAGGTTTTTAATCTTAAGTATCTGAGTAAGATGAGTAAATTCTCTGAGAATCTTCAGATATAATTTGTACGGCCTTGCATAATGCTAAATATATAAATAGGTATAGCTATAAGCTACGTATTCTTGCTAACTGTATATAAGTACATGGGTTTATACGTATGCACACGTAGATACAAGATACAATTAGTAAAATAGTTGATGAACGAAAAGTTACGACTAATGACAAACTATATTAGTCTATAGAGGTACAGAGAACATGATTACATATTTAGCTAACAGTGAGTTAAACTTTAAATCTATTTGACTGTGTATGCAGTGTATATAGACATGCTATGCATATGAATAGAAATAGTGTTTACAGTCGAAGACTGTGGATGCCCGACGAAAAGTTAGATTGGCAAGAAAGGTAAGGTAGGAGAGATAGATAGATAGGTGTGGTGAGTGTGAGGATAGTAGTATCTTGCGTCGTAGTGAGTGAGTATTACTTATAAGGAGCCTTGTTGCTTGGTATAATTGGAATTATATGGTGTCTGTGTGGAGCGGAGTGGAGTAGAGGTATAATGTGTAAGAGTTATTTTATTATTTATTCTAATACTCAACTCATCCTGCCCAATGAAACTGGGGAAATGGAATAATCGAATGTCGCACATTTAATTGATGCCCAGAGTTCAACAACCTCATCTTATATACAATTCACTTGCATACAAATATATGTACACAACATACCTACATACACAATGTACCTAGGTACCTGAGATAGCTATGCCATTGCTACTGCATATTTCAGATTATGTATTCCTATCTAAAAGTACTACTACTCCTGCTACTTACTACTACGTACTACTCCTTAGTCCACATACACACACACACACACACACACAACACCTGGCTATACTCACTCAGTGATATAGCTACGACATAAAGTGGCGAGTAAGTAAGTGGTTTGGCTAACTACAGATAGGCATACAACTTCATCAACGTCATCTCGACTTGCAATGTACTTAATGTTTTTAAATGATGTTTGTTCTTTGGTTCATGCATTCAGACGAGTTACAGAAAGTCCTGCCTACTCTGTAATCTCTTATATCAAATTAACTGCTACAACTGCTCTTAATGCCATTTTCTTAACTAAATACATCAACACACATGTGCATTTAGAGTAATTCGACTAAGGTGTGATCTCTCAGCTAACACTATTCTCATTAACTCCTAATTATTGAACTAAGTGCAAACTTGAACACTTTTTGCAAATCGAGACCTTTTGTAAATTCCAGTAATTATGACGATATGAATGGGAAAATTAGGCCTGAGTTTTCTCCATAATCCATTTACAAATAATCTTCTCATGGAATTATGACAAATCCTCCTTTTAGACGTAATAGGCACTGGAATTTTTTACGGTAGCTTTACGCGAATTAACTAATGTAGATTTAATGAGAGTTACCTGTTGCTGGAAACATTTGACACTCTGTCTGAATTACTTATTGGGCTAGAAGGAAAATTGTGAGAGTCATTAATAGACTGTCAATATCAAATTATGTATGTGTGACGATGAAATTGTAATTTCCTCTTGCAGCCGGGATTAGCATTTTAATTTTTGAGAGTGAAAAATCAGAGCAAGAATAAGGAGATGAGTTGATTAATCGATGAGCTAACAATGAGAAAGACTACACAAATAACGCAAATGAGAGCACGCGTGCTGCACTCCTCCATAATCTCATGCATCACTCACATTCATGTATTATTAGTTAAATAACTGCAGTAGACCTGTATAATACAGTTGCTTTCATACACACAACGCTTATTATCTAATTATTATCATTTCATAGCCATGTGCGATGCACGTAATTTATTCACTTAACGTGAATCAATACTTAATTGTTTCTAATATCTTGCTCTTGAGATTACTATTCTTTCTGAGGAATAATTATTGGTATTGTAAGTGGCTAGACATGGTGTGGCATCGCCTTGCCAGACCCATCATCACCAATTTCCACATTTTGAATATTTTATCTTTTATGGAGACTCAAGTCACTTGAGTCAAGTGTGCTACTACCTCCATGAAAACACGCACTCAACACATGCCTAAATACTAACGTACCTATCTAAGGCAATGATATCCATAGATTTGTTAGACCTACTGCCAAAAGTAAGATTTCTAGACAATAAACTCTCTTTTAATTATGTAAATTAATTCCAAAAGAAAATATGGCTAATTATGCAAATTAATGAAAAAGAAATATATTTATTTGTCAAGAACAGATAGTTGTAATACGCATTTACTATTATCCAGTCATGGAAAACCAAACAGGGATGTGTAGAAAATATGGGAAAACGAAGAGTGTTGCATAAAATACTATATTTGAGACACTTGAAAAGTAGTAATTAAATTAAATGTTTGGTTAATGTTTAATTAACGAAAGGAAAATGAGTGGGTATGTATTTCTGTTTCACAATCAGTTATAGTAAGAAATTCCAATTGAAAAAGGAGAATGTTTATTTGCATATTCCTACATATCCATATAATATAGGTACATATATAGGTATAGGATTTAATACGACTGCAATTACTTGTTGCTTAGCCTTTTGTAGCTAGGTACTGACTTAGGCACTATAGAATATTATGTGACTGTGCTAGAGATTTGGTAGTCAGTAAAATTTAATGTGATATGACAGACAATTTTTCGTAAAGGTAGGAATGATTAGTTGCTTGCACGATGCTAAATTGCTAGATGTCGAATAGAGCCAAGTGGAGTAAAGATGTGGGCACTCACTACACACAATCAACTCCTAAACATAAGTCCACACGGCATTATGACAATTATGAGAGCATGAGAGAGATAAGTATATAATAATGGCATGTAATAATAATATCACGTCGCATTACATCTTGTTAATCTACTCAATATTGTCAAACGGTGACTTTCTGAAGTTGAAGTCACTATTGCGTTACAGTTCATTCACTCGAAACAACATCAGACAGATTGTGTCGTACATTCGGCTGCATTACTTACATACCTTTATTACGTTATCACATTCACATAATTCTTTTCATTACACTCCATTGTCTTTCCTTCACTATTACTAGTATTACATGATAAAATAGGATCGGCAATTAGCAGTCAGCATCAAAAGATTTAGTAGGTACCCACTCCAAGCCAATTTGAGACGCAGTCCAGACTAATACAATTCATTCGCATCTCCAACCTTGTATCATTTTCATTAATTCTTGCCTCCTAATTGCAAATTTTTAACAGAGATGTGACACTAATGAACCCAAAACCAACACCTATCACTTTCTGTGGAAATTATTTACGACAGATTAATATAATTGCCACAATTGATATAATTTGTGCCTTTCATTACCTATGAGCGCAAAGTAGGAAATACGTTTGGCAATTGATAATACAATGTTCATATCTTCATTCTAGATTCATACCTAAAAAATTAAGAGTTTTAAAAACTATGTATTTTTTGGTAGACTTTGAGAACATTCGAATTTCAATTACATCTCCCATATTTTATTTTTATGAATATTTGATAGTTACGTGTATTGAAGTCGACAGTGATTTAGCATTCGATATCGGGTTGATTACTTTGACTATCTTGAACATAAACATAAATGGGCAACCCAACAAAAATACAATTGTTAAAAATATACAATAGATGATAGATTAAAATTTAATCTGTGCAGAGACAGCCAAATAGCACAGAATTAGGCATTAACCACCGTGCAGTGTAAGCAAACTCAGATAACCCATTATCAATGAGCTCGAAAGTCCCACTGTGCTAGCTATAGATTGTGCTTTGTAATGCGATACTGTACTATTGTTAGTTATGGAAGGATTAAAAGAAACGGATAAGAAGAAATGTTTAACGGAACATTGCTGTAGACGTTTTGCTATAAATCAATAACAAGGCTATGAATTTACAAATTGAGTAATGATTACTTTTTTTGAGAAGGTCAGAAAGGTGTAGAATTACAAATGATAGAGGATGAAAAATTAACAAAACAGCAAAGTAAAAGGGTAAAGTATTGAGCGGGGTTGATGCATTGAATAAACATTCAAGAAGAAGGATCAGGAGATAAAAGATAAAACCCGGCACCTTTCTTGACAGTTTCTGGAATAGATTTTGTATGCAAAAAGCGTTTATTGTCCCTGTGGGATTGAATGTGAAAGGCAGCGCTTGGAGATGCATGGAGTAAAGTGTTGTGCATCCTGGTTCTGGTTTCAGGATTATCTCCAGGAACACAAGACAAATTATGTCCATTAGCATTTGAAGCGGGGGCATTGACCGGTTAAGACTGGATTTTTTGTTCACAGAAATAGGGGCCCTTAAAAACTTTGAAGGAGGATGCGACGGACATCTCGTTAGTCTGCCCATCCTCGAATCTAAAACATGAGCAAGGGAAAGAAGAGACTTTGTACAGAGAGGAAGGGAATCTGAAAAGTGTACTTGGTAGATGCGTTAGATTTATGAAGAGAAGGAGCAGGAGACCTTTTTAATGGCACTCTTCTTATTGTTAGACAAAAGGTTATACTCCTCACTCTCACCAACAATAATAACTTCGAGCCACGGCCTGTGATGAGACTTAGATGCAATGCAGGATCTACGATGCATGTGTACTTTGTCAATCCATGCACTGCTTAACTTATTTATCCCATTTACTTTTCAAAGGCTATCTCACCCTTAGCAGTTGTAAAAGGAAAACGGTCAAGCTTTGTCACTTACTCTTGGCACTTTGTATATCCACACTCAAACTAAACAGCTCTTTAATAACTTTGTGCACGGCTACTTCTTTTGCTCAGCCAGGATTTATTTATTTTATTATTATTACCTTTAGCGTGTGTACTTAAATTGACGCATGCTACACAATGTTTCCTTGTTGCAGTACCTGTACTTCGTTTCGAAGATCTACCAACCCTAAAATCCATTCAATGCCACTGAGTTTCACCTTTAGCCTTAAAAAACATATCTATCACCAATCGTTTGCCAATTGTAACAAAGAAAAAGGTTAAATTTTGGATTAATCTTCATTGATATATGCACAATCAATAGCTGTGGCTGGATATTTTATGCTAATTTGACGAGGGTCGATTTACGATTTAAGTTACATTTATACATTACGGTATATTTGTAGTACTGTTGTAATCTGGGTTATGGTATGACATTGGATATTTTCCTCAAGTAGGTACTCTGCAATAATAATATTATATCGTATGAACTAAGGACTCGAATTTCAGATCTAAGTCCCTTGTCACAATAGTTTCCGCTATTTTACAATAAAACACGCTATTTGTTATTTTCAAATCACAGGTAACAATGTAGAAAGCTGAACAATAGCAATGAAGCCATTCTCCAGAGGACCGAGCTTAGCTGAAGGAAGGTGAACCTTTCTTACGTCTCTGACTATCAGATGATTTGTCTCAAAATTTGCCCTGATTTTTCTCTACCTGCAGACGCTGGAAAGGACCCTATGCTAGGACATCCCTAATAAAACGAAAACCTACAGATGTAGTTCAATAAGCATCGTCTTATTAAAAATTTCCTCTTTTCTATACAGTGATGTATTGACTACCTGTTCATACTTTTAAACATCGTCTAGTATTTCCTCTTGTTATAGTATTTTACAGTTGTTTTGATATATGAACTCTATTCTCTGCCACATCTGTTTTAAAATACGTAACCAATATTTTCAACTGTACGATGTACAATGGGGTATAGCAACAATTCTGTTCATGTAATTTTGTTAGTGAGCGAGTCATGACTGCTGTTCCCCACAATTGGCTTTGGCTGTATATGCACCGGGTATTCTAATGATTCTCTTTGATTGTTTGCAAGCTAACCGACGCGAAAAAAGGGTAAAACTAATTGATTGCTGTTAACAATAAAAATGACACAACAAAAACCGCAATATATTGTTAGTGGTGTAGAAAAGGCCTAAAAGGGTAACCACAAAGGGTTGGTTGTGGCTCCTTGGTCGTTGCGGCCGCTTCGCTTTTCATTTTTTCCCATTGTAGATTTAATGAAGACGTTCTAAATTCAATTAGGTAAGTCACCACCTTTATTGCATAACATAACGTTGCATTTACGAGGTGCAGAATGGATTAGTGAATTTATTATTAGCTATTCCCTATGTATATATGGAAGTTCAAGGTTCTTTTCTCAGAGAGTTTCAAAATGCTTTATGACTTGACGAAGGAATTGGGAATTCGACGTATTTTATGTCCATTTTTTACCGTTAACAATTTGATTTTATCGTGCAGAGTGAATGAGCAACTAGGAATCTAATTAAATTTGTGCAGTTAAAAGTGATTTTGTGAAATGCAATTTGAGGATTGCATTGCTGTTGAAGAGCTGATGATTAAATTTAAATATGATATTGGCAGTTGAGGTACAGTAAGGTCCGTTAGGTGAATCGCGAGCAGTGCAGTGAGAGAGACAATAAATCGTATATTTTAGAATTCAGAGTGCAAATAGATATGAGGCATAAATAATTAGAATCAGAGAGCAGTTATGCATAATTATGTGCACTTTAGTACAGAAGGTAGGACGAAGGTGGTGAAGCTCAGTTGCCTAGATATTTATGTGTATACTGGTGTGTACATGGAATGGAATGGAGTGAGTAAATGTACGTGGAAAATACGTGTCTGCATGCATGTCACTCACTAACTATTCCATAAGAACCTAAAAAGTTTATTAGTTTTTTGACACCTGATATTTTGGCTGTGGCTCTAGTGTTGTTGTCACCTTCCGCTCACTTGAATTTGCATATGCTCAGCCATTACAAACTGAAACGGTTGCGTTGCGTATCCAATTGATTTTAATTTAACTTACTGCTAATGGTAGTCATGACATGACATACGGACGACAGGTACTGTTGTACATATCTGTAGATGATAAGCCTGTCTGCATTTCTTTGATTGTACGAACATATAAAAAGAAGGTAAGTATTGTACTTGTTTTTATTGGCTTCGTCCAACATGCAATAATCTTTATAGTGTCATTTGTGATTACGGCTAGCCTAGCTCTGGCTTCGACTTGGATTCTTTGGCACCTATGCCATCATGTTAGCTCCTAAAGTAATTATTAGCGTAACAGCCAGTCTCTGTACGTAATCTGCACCCATAAAGGCACCCTGATTATTGAAGCCTCTCCAAAAATCCAATCCAGTCGAAAAAAAAATCATTGCAGAGACATGAAAGGACGTCATCCCATTTTTATTCTCAAATTCACCATTCTTTCTCCAAAATTCTTAAAGATGAGTCGTATGTACGGATCATTAATTTGTCACAAATACTAGTAATAGGAGAATAGTAGCCGCTTGCTTCCAACACGCTAAGGTGCACTCAATTATTTAGAAATACGCCTAATAAATGTAATAAGAGTACTACAGAGGGAATATATATTTATTTTGTAGCCCATAAGCAATCAGTTAGTCTGACAAAAGCTGTAGTACTATATGTTATTATTCTGTCACTAGAAGATCCATATTAGGGTCAGGTGTCAACAAACTCTGTGCTCTGCTCCTCTTCTGTCCATTCTGTCCTGTTGCTGGTTACAATTTTCCCTTAAGGTCTATCTCACATTTACACTCGTATAATTATACGAAATATTTATGTCTTTATACTATTTACTACAACTCCTCGTACTTATTTACTTACACAAACTACATGACATACTCCTACCTAGCCCAACTACTTACTTTGTCACTCCTTTTCATTATTATCCGTGGAATCTACTACTAAATGCTTATTTAGGCTCTACTACACCACTTATCACAAAACTTTTATTTGTTGCCGGACCTTTTACAGTTCCGCTCATTATCTTTCATTTACTTTTCGTTACACTTTTATTTTATAATGAGTCGATCATCATATGTGATTCTATCACACGACAACAATAAATATACGGACATAACTTCATTTACACAATACCCTCTGCTTTTTCAATAACCCTAATTGCAAAGTTTATTAGCTGACTGCCAATGTTTAAATTCCAAATTGATTTATTATTAAATATTGTCCTCATATAATTTTTATTCTGAAAGTTCAATAATAGTTCATATAATATACTCCATCAAATAAAACAATTTCTGTTCGGTTTATACGATTCAAAGCAGCTTCTTCATTGCCTTGAGAAAACATTTCTTTCTCTTTTGTTTTAGATGATTTCCATTCATGCAT
>JAAAYG020014060.1:7084-18317 GCA_009936455.2 Tomocerus minor
AAAAAATCATGCACACCACAGAAAGTTCAACGTACAACTTAGGTAAATTATATTTACGAAAGAAGTTCTTAAGGTAATTAAATAAATTGACAAAGTTATACACGTTGACACCTCCATTTGTAAATGGTTTCTTTCCGTCTTCCCAAGTTTAACTTGTAGGATCAACGAAATTTGTATTGAAGAGTTCGTCAAAGTCATCAGTAATTCGTAATTCAGTAGTTTTTACGAATGCTGTCTGAAAAAGAATGAGTTTTCCGGTGAAGAATTAAATTTTTTCGTGTCAGTAGTCATAAAGGTCATAAACATTCGTCTCGAGTAAGATTGTCAGAATTGTCTAAAAAAATATTATATAGTCTGGGTCGAAGGTCGAAACAGGTGCATTGTTAAATAAAATTAGTAATTTACAATTATTTGTGACTAATAATGAAAGAGGGATAGTTATGCTTTAGATTTTGAATTTCTATGAGAAATGTCCATTAGATTTGGTCTGGAATTTCTCGCGATTCTTAAAGATGCTGGTGTGATAGTTTTACTTTTAACTGTAGATTCAGGTCTTGGTTTTGTTCGCGAATTAATATGATTATGAGGCGTGCCTTTAGATTTAGGTCGCGATTGCTGAGGATTTACATAAGAAACATCAGACGCTTTCGGCACCTGTGTTCCTGAGTATTTATTATTGCTGGGAGCTAAATTGGCAGCAACCCCTTCTCCTACTCGTTTATGAACACTAGAATTACTTAGCCTACTATCTCTACCTAAACTTGAGCTTCTGCTATCAGCATGTCCTTTCCTTCTAGAATTGGCGTTACTGCTAACAGCACTTTGGGGATGCCCATTCGGGGCTCTACTATTTCTCCCTTCTGTCGTTCTACTTTGATGGGGATTAGGATCGGATTGTCTTCTAGAACCATTTTGAGCTTTCTGATTCTGAGAAGAGGATTTTTTATTGGAATTTGATTGAGTCCGACCCTTTTTAGCTAGTAAAGATGCTCCAGTACTTTGTTGGTCATAAAAAGAAGCAAAAAAGCTCTGGAGTTTGTCATAGTAGTCATCAGGTTGTTGGTCATACTCTACAGAATTTGTCACATTAGGAATTAAAGGGGATGGGGAAGTATGTTGGATTTTATCCATTCGTCGATTAGGTTTATTAGATTTACGAGCAATGTCGATATTTGTTATTGATGCAATATTCCTCTTAGGAGTTACATCCTGCAATACCGAAACCGGTTTCAGCGTAGTCGGATTACCTACAGTCACCAAGAAATTTTTACTATGGCTAAAAACTGGAGATGCTAATTGTTGAAAATCTTTTTGTGAATTGGAATTCATTGTTGGAAATTGGTAGCCTGACTGTTGTTGTTGCTGGGAAGAAATTATTTCTGGAGGGATTCTTCCAATACTTGCTACGGGTTTCCTACTCGGAGAAGGATTTAAGTTTTGAGCCCGGGGTGCACTGCTATCTACTACATTAGCTTTTCGTTTTGAATTCTGGTAGTTTTCAACGTACGGACTGGGAGCATTTACTATACTAGCAATTGGACCACTCTCAGATGCCACTAATCGTGTGCTGTTATGAGATACTCTAGCTTGTCTACTGTTATTCTGTGGATTTTGCACGAAATTAGTTAATTTTGTCCTTGAATTTTGAGTCGCTTGTTGAGGAGGATCGATGTAGGCAATATCTCCTTCGACACTGCTTCGCCGATTAATTTCCACGGGGTTATCCTGCACTCTACTGCCCGGTTGACGATTCCTTCGGTTGTTTCTCATCATTTGGTTTCTTCTTCGTTGTGGGTTTCGTGTTCCTATCCTCGGACTTGGTGAACTATTGTTTTCATCGATTGGACCTTGACCATTTGGAGGTCTGACAAGTCGGAGTCTTCGTCGACGCCCTTTTCCACCGTTTTTCCTCCTTCGTTTTTGCACGTAGTTTCGTCTTATCGAATTGAATCTGTCTGGAAATTCTGGATCATCTTCGGTAATATCAACTGTATCAGGGTCAGAGGTGACATCGTAAGACTTGAAACGATTCGGAAGGTTTTTATTATCTTCTACAGTGATTTCAACAGTGTCAGGATCCGATGTGACATCGTACTCTTTGCTTCCCTGTCTTACTGCAGTAGGAACTGCTTGATTCGAAGTAAATTGGTTATTGTCGAAATTAGCGACAGTTGTCGATTCAAAATTTTCTTCGAATTTCGTCGGATTTGAATACGAAACTGGAGCATTTTGTGGGAAGCTAGGAGGATTGAAATTATCTGGAGGGAAATTGTTGCCGTTAGGTCCATAATCATTAATGGGTTGACTATTCCCATTGTTAAAATTCGGGGTTTCGGGTGCGAAACCTTCAAAGTTCGGAGGACCTTGATTAAATTGATTATCATTGTTGTAGTTGTCGTTATTTGGATTAAAATTATTTTGGGGTGGGGTTTGTTCACCCTCAAAATTATTTTGGGGTGGGGTTTGTTCACCCTCAAAATTATTTTGGGGTGGGGTTTGTTCACCCGCGAAATTATTTCCATTTTGACCGAACTTAATATCGCCACTGTTTTCAAAGTTGGGGTATTGACTTTGTGCAAAGTTATTTTCATTTTCTTTGAATGAATCTTTGATAATTTCGGCAAAGTTTCCAGAATTATCTTGGAAATTTTCGTTGGGATTATTTCCAAAATTGGATGGCCCACCTTCGTTTGACTTGAAGTTATTCGGACTGTGTTCGAAACTATTTTGATTGCTAGCAAAATTATTTTCTTTGATTCCAAAATTCGTGATTCTCTCTGGTAAATTGAAAATATTTTTGTTGCGTTGATGATTTGGTATGCGGGCTCCAAAAATGGGAGATGGTGTTGGACCTGGAAGTCTCGGTTCTTCTGAGCTGAAATGTGGTTTCCCAGTATGTTCATTTCTATTGTAATGATTACTACTCGGAGTTGGTTGAGGTCTGTCATCAGGATTGAAATTTTCTGTAGGTCTTCCTTGTGTGATATCAAAAGGATCGACATTCTTAAGGAAATTATTTCCAGTGGAAGGTCTTGTCTCAAATAATCCTCCGTTTTTATTGTCTCTATTATTCTGGAAATTTTGAGCTTGAGCAAGAATATCATTGACACTGCTACCAAGAGTTTTAAGTTTATTAGAAAATTCTTCCCTACTAACCAGAGGTGACAAAATATTTGGTGAAACCGTTGAAACAAAATTTGGAAAATTATCTGCGGGTGTCGGTGATTGAATATTGCTATTCTGAGTAAAGTCATTATTTCCACCTTGGTTTTGATACGGTTCGAATCCATTCGGATACTCTGGATATTTTTCAGTTGAGCCAGATCCTTGCGAGTCTTTATCACTATAGTTAAATTCGTTACTGTCCGAACTCGGAAATCTCTCATTGTTTTTAGCACCTTGATTCTGGTTGAAAACTGGGAATGGATTTTCTTGTGCGTTTTGATTATTGTTCTCGGGCTGCGAAAAGAAATCGGGGATTTGTTGCAAGTTTTCTTTTTCACCTTCCCCAGGAGGTAGTGGGACAGCAAAAACTTCAGATGTATAAACGCCAGTATCAAGATGAGATTTTAAATTGAATCGATCAAGAGGGTTCTTTTCAAATGTTTCTTGGTTTTGACTTCCTTGGAATTGGGGGCTAATTGCAGGTTTTCGTGTACTGTGTTCATTGCTACCTTGCGGGAAGGAATTGCTTTTAAAATCATTTTCCCGATTGTTTCCTCCATTTTGGCCATTATTGAAATTATTTCCATTAAAGCTGTGAAGATGCTTGTCATAGTTTTGATTCCCGTTGTGTCTATTTTTGTTGAAAGGATTGCTGTTACTGCCGTCAATGAAAACATTTCCTGGTGATTCAGTGTTAGTAAATGCAGGAAGGAAAGGTCTGGGTGTTGTTGATAAATCCATGTCATGACTTTTAATTTCAACATGCAGTGGAGTGGGTGGATTTTGTGTTATGGGGTTTAAATTCAAATTAGCAGCCAAATTGCTGAGGACTTCCGCACTATCCTGGTAATTATTGTTATTATTATTTGGTCTTTGGTTATTATCTGTAAAGTCGGGAGGGTTGAGTCCAGGAATCCTTTCGTTGTCATCATAAGTATTTGTAGATGAGTCGTGTTGTTGCTGTTGGGTAGGTTCTGGTCTTGGGAACATGGGTCGATAGTTTTTAAGCTCAGTGGGATACACAAGAGGTGGTGGTGTCAAAGGTGGGACAATTTCATTGGAATCCAATTGACCTTGTTCTGTGGTATAATCCAAACCATGAACCCCACTCGGATTATAATTGTAGCTATCATCAGGGATTTGTGTGTTCAGAGTTTCGCTGCTAGCTGTTGGATAAGAGGGAGGAGGAGGAACATTAGGATCAATATGGAACGGTGGTCGTTTGAAAATCCCTGGTTTTTCTTGAGCGAAAAACTCTGGGGGTGTGGATTTGAAATTAGAAGGATTAGCCGCAAATTCAATGGCATTTTTAATCAAGTCAGTGTGATCTCCAGACGGAACGTGATTGTAAGGACGTGCCGTGGTCGACGATGGAGAGAATTTCTTGACTGATGTAGGGCTAGTTGATTCTTGATCTTTGTTGCCATTATTTCCTTTCCAGACAACTCCAGTCACAGCATTCCATAATCCTTTCGTTGATTTTTTGATGTTATTTGCCAGAGATTTAAGTGGGTTTTGTGAATCATCATCGTCGTCATCCTCCTCTGATTTTGGGGGAATCAGCTCAAGATTCACTACAAAATTGGAATTCGGAGCAACGGTGCTCACCCATGTCTGTGGAGATTGTGTTGTCGGAGAAGGTTTTTGATCGTATTCATAGTCATTATTATTGTTCGAATTATGAGAATTATGAGTGACGAAGCTATTAATCAGTGAATTCGATTTTCCTGGTAGGGGTGGCCAATGTTGCGTCTGCGCTTCATTCTGAGAATGAGAAGGAAGACTGTCTTCCGGCTCAATGCTTTTATCATTTTCCGTATCCTCATCAGACTCTGGTTTTACCTTCGCCAAATTCTTTGATTTTCTACCGTTAGTAACCCCATTATTTCCAGAGAAATTATTATTGTCGTTACTTTCTCCAGCTCCTAACCATTCTGGCTGGACAAATGGCCTTCCACTTGGTACCAGTGTTTGTGAAGTAACCCCTTTGTCCATGTACATTTGGTCATTTCCAGATTGTGCCAATGCGTAAGTCTGTACGTGTGTTTGCTTACTGACACTGTAAGGTTTCGGGGTTGTTGTGCTCGTTGCTCTCGTTGTCCATGAAAGTTCCGATTTAATTTTCACGACTTTTCCAGGTCGGCGTTTGATTTTCGGTGGTGAGTCTCCTTCACCTTTCTGTGCATTGTTATTGTTGTTGTTGATTATGTTGTTTTTATTGTTGTTCACGTTGTAAATTTGTTTATTTTTATAATGTGTCTGAGGAAGCGTCTGTGCACTTGGATGATTGTCGGCAGTAAAAGGTTGCGGAGATGATCCTAGTCGCAAATTGTCGAAACTATTATCAGGTTCATTATGGTAATCCGGTTTTGGACTGTTATTTGTCCAGTAAGGATTAGTAGTTGGACTCTTAGTGGTAGAAATGATTTCTTGGAATCCATATCCTGGAGTCACGGCTTCTTTGTTGACCCAGAAGCTATTAGTAGTGCTGACAAGGCTGTCATTATGCTCTAGCAAATGATTTCCTTGATCCTGCTGGTGATTCTTTTGTGAATGGTGAGGTTTCGATGAATTTATACTAGCAAAGAAATTGCTATTTGCTGGTGTCTGATCAGCACTGTTATCAAAATCGACCAATTCCGGAGCATTGTTGAATGTTGTTACATCCGTGCTGGTAGTGTCCATAATTCTGTAGTAAATATCCGCTACATTTGCTGTGCTCGGAACTCTGTTGGTAACTCCAAGTCCCGTGTAGCGAACAATTGGATTCGGTCTTTGTTTCGGTTTGTGTTTCATGTAATATTCACTCAATGAGCTCTCAGAAGGTTTGACTGTTGTAAATCTTGCAATCGTATTGGCTACATCATGTTCTTCATCATCCATCGGCGTCGGCGGTCTCTGGCTCGTTGTTGTTGTCGTCGTTGTGGTCGGTCCCATTTTGATAGCAATTGTATCTCTGAGGGTGTACTCAGGATTTCTGAAGTACACAGGTCCCAACGGGTGATGCGGAAGGTTGACCGCACTTGGAAGACCCGAAGGATTCGTAGGACTTAAATTATTGTAATACAAATCAGGATGTGGATTGCTGATCTGGACTCCTGGTCTTTTCTTCGTGTCATAAGTAATGTGATTCACCTTCGGTCTTGACGCTTGTTGCCTCAATCTATTCGGCGGATCCTGGAAAACATTGGAAATTTCTTGGCTCATTGTAGTTTGAGTACCAGTTGTTGCGGAAGTACTCGTTGAAAATGTGCCGGAAGTTCCAGTAGCTACTGTTGTAGTTGAAAGTTGTTCCGAAGCTTGAGCGTCATATGTAGGTGTAGTAGTTTCAAAAGCTAAGCCAGTATTTGGGTTTCTCGGCGGATTTTCATCCTCAGGATCTCCCGGTAAAGGATCTTGCGTCAGATTCGGAATATCCGTACTTCCTTCGGGAATTGCATCTCCATTGTTATTTCTTGGGTCTTGTCCGTTGTAATTCATATTATTGCCAAATGGTTGATTGAATTCTTGATTATTCCCGAAAATAGGATTGCCGAAAGGAGGAGGTTGTGGCGGGGGTCCTGGTCCTGGACTATACCCGCCGTTATTGTTATAACTCGGTGGGGCACCATAGACAATGGGCGGCGGGGCCATTTGCGTAGCAGGAAAACCATCTGGAGATCCGTACTGTTGATTAATGCTTGGCGAACCAAAAGGAGCAGGTGGTAAATCAGTACTAGACGGGTAATTCACCGGTTGAATATCCGAAGCTTGTGTAAAAGAATTCGTGAATCCATTATTATTGTTCCCTGTAGTTTGTGGGGGCAGAGGCGGCGGGCTGAATTGTGGGGGCGGTGAGAAATTCAATTCTTGATGATTGTTGTTATTGTCATTATTGTTGAAGCTGTTACTCGGTGGTTGACTATTGAAACTGTTACTACTCGACGGTTGATTATTGAAACTGTTGCTTGGTTGTTGGTTATTGTAATTGTTAGTCGGCTGTTGGTTATTGTTATTGTAGCCATTATTATTATTATTGTTATTATTATTAGGCGGCCCATAATTCGGAGAGATATTATTTGATTGTTCAGGGGGTGGTCCGTAGTAAGTTATCGTCGTATGAGGTTCGGGTGGAGCTCCGTACGTAGGATCAAGATTATTTGCCTGAGGTCCTCCAGGAATCGGCGGAAGAGTTGTAAGAGAAGGAACAGGCATCGTACTAAACATCCCTTCACGACTTTTCCAAGCTTCAATAATTAAATCTGCACCTTTTTCCGCAATGGCTATTACTGCAGCTTGAGTTGGACTTCCGACAATTTTCGGCATCACAGATGCATCGATGACACGAAGGTGATTCACGCCGATAACTTCCAGTTTGGAATTTACAACACCACTGATTCCCATGTGTGGATTTCCCATTGCACACGTTCCGGCTACATCATTCAAACTGACGGAATAATGACGAATATAACCTAGAACAAAATTCATGATGATAATAATCTGGAAAATAAATCTTACGAGATATTTTATTTTTAAATGTTATAAATATTCTTACATTCCCAATATTCATCACTACGAAAGCCAAGATGGTCACAACCTGGAAATTTCCTGTTCGTAAACCTTGCACGGAGACTTTGGAATGATGTTGTATTTTCCACAAGTTGCATGGCCGTTTTCACTCCATTAATCATGACTTTCATGTCCCAGTCGTTTTCCAAGTATCGAGGATTGATTGAAGCAGGGGCCCATGGATCTTTCTTCTCCAGAACGACTTCCCCTCTTCCGTAAGGTCTAGCCACAGCTACCGAGATGAAAAATGAATCTCTTCCGCTAGCATGATCGTAGTATCTTTTCATGGATTTAGTATTCAGATTAAATGCATGAGACAAATCCTTTGGAAAAGTTTTATGAGCTCCCATACTGGAAAACAATAATTGAATATCAGGCCAATTCCACGTTCCGGAATGTTTCAGACTATGAGATGAAATCATCGCTGCTGCTTGAAAAAGAGACGTTGACAAAGGGCCATGACCGTCTGATTTATATTCATAGAATCCACGTAGGGAAATATCACGATCTATTAAAAAAGAGCGTGGAGGATCTACGAAAAACGGTCCTAAGAAAGTTGACAAATGATCTTGGAGATTTTGACCCACAGGAAGATCGGCAATCACAGGAATCTATTATCAAACATTAATATTAAAAAACTATCCCAATTTTCAGCAAGAAAATTGCAATAAATATTTAAAATTACGCCTAAATCTGCAAGCTGGGTTCCCGGTCCTATACCAGACAACAAAAGAAGCTTTGCAGACTCTATTGCTCCCGCAGAGAGAATTAGCTCTTTTGTTGCATATGCAAATTTTTTCATTCCATGTCGTTTGTATTCTATACCAAAGGCAGTGCTATCGAATCCACGAACAAGAACCTGGAAGAAACATTCACTTTTACTCCAATTATCAGGTAAAACATACTTTACATCTTGATTGCCTATCAGCAATCAGTCTGGCATTAATAAATCTTGTGTTTTTCATTAATTTATTGGTATAATAATATTCTTTTTTCCGTTTTACGTTGACTATTTACTACATAGCTGGTGTACCTAATTGAAAAGGGAAGATTGCTGAATAAAACAAGGAATTTTAATGAAATGCACGATAAGGATCTAATGAATAGCTCCAAAGTTATCATCATAAATCAAAAGCTCATAACTACAGACATCTGAAAGGGATATTATAGTGGATAGCTAGGAATTAATCAGTTAAAGAAGGAATAATTAGTTGGGTATACGTAGATGGAGGAGTGCTCGAGAAAGAGACTCAGCACAATGTATAGGATCAGAAACGTAATAATGATAATGATTAGTTGAATAAACCCAAGAAAATCACATCAATTAGGTCGAGGAAGAAAACGACAACTAAGTGGTGGTAGTAGTAGTGAGGGGAGACTACTTTCAATTAGATTCGAAAAGAAACTCATACAATGGAAAGACATTACTGAGTGTAATTTTAATGACAAGAAGCATCAGTATCGTCAAATCATTACTCCGCAGCCATACCACACTCTTTTATTGCAATTGACTTGTGTACACGAGTTTTCAATCGTGTGCGACTAGGAATTATTCAAGAACTACAGTTAAAAACACAAATGCTACTTGTAAAAGTCAAGCGTGTAACAATAACAATGACAGTGACTCTTGCTCTGGTAGAAGAACACGTACAAGAGTTGAAACTCGAGGAAAACAAACGGAAATCTTAATTCTTTCTTACTTTGTTAACGTGAGAGTATTTCCGAATGATAAGATTATCCCTGTCTCGTACTGGTTCTAGAAAGGCTTGAAACGACGAACGTCTCTCTCCACCTTCGATGGGGGAGTACACTGTGTCGAAACCTAGTCAAATAAAAATTAAACTTTTTTAATTGCACAGCTCTGATTTTCTGATAATAATCTCATTTACAATTCTCTCTTGACTAAATACATCGTAAAACCTTTCCCTGCAAATGCAAACACAAACCTTGTCCTTTGTTCACTCTTCTCAATAATTAAACACTAAATACGCAAATAAATGAATTGTATATCTAGAACAAACATACATACCTTCTTCGTAACGAGCATTCAAGTCCACATGTTCGTAGCCTAATTCTTGACCTGCTCTGATAAATTCCTTTGCCATACCAGTATAAGCAGGAGGATCGATCATTAACTCTCCTTCGAAACCATGAGCATCCCCTGTTTCAAAAATCCAGCAATTTTAATGACTCGCAAATCATTTGAGGAATGAAAACCGTTGTAAAATGTCACAGAATTTACTCAGAATAATTTTAGAGAATATGAAAATATTGATTTTCCATGTCTATTTGGATAATTAGCATTTTGGACTATAGCGATTTGTATCAAAAATTATTCTGAATATTTTTATTGGTAAACTGATTTGATAGGTGATAAATTAAGTTGGCGTTAGTTTGTGTGGTTTGAAAACTTACGATCTGGTGTTTCTCCTTGATAATTTTCACTTCTTTTGAAGTAAGGAAGCATTTCCTGATAGCTCCATGAACGATCACCAGTGATTTGAGCCCAGTTATTGTAATCCCGAGGGCTTCCCCGTAAAAAAACTTGCCAATTTATATTGCCTAATAAAAACGTTCGGCGATTAGAAACCTTACAAAATTCAAAGATGAAAAAAGTCAATAAATGATTTCGATCACTTACTGCTGCCCCCCAAATTCCTCCCTTGCGATATGCCAGCTCTCTGCATAAAAAATCATAACTTTACAATTTATTACACTAAAATAAACGTAAGATTTTGTTTTAGATCACTTTTTTGTACATTCGATATGTTGTGATTTAAAAATCATAAAAATTATGCCATTTAGCACATTTGAGTACAAAATTGATACCATTTTGTTTTTGGTAAGGATTGAAATGTTGAAGACTATTGGATATTCTGAAAATTGAATGCATTGATCCAAAATCCAATCAAACTTAATTTTGTAGCGTGCTTTAAAAAACTCTAAATGAATACATTCTTGCAATCTTTCACTTAATTTAAAGATTATGGTTACCTTATTTACGCAAGCAAAGCAAGCGCGTCTTTGTGGAACGGTTCTGTGGCTGTAATCGGTCTGCGCAAAATTAACAGAAATAATTTAGTAATTATGTGTCCAGCATAGAATTGAAGTAATTTTCTCTTTAAAATGTTGTGAAATGAATGAATACCTCTTTATAATTAACCATGAAAAATGCCAGTCCAGGAATTCTTTGAAGCGGGTGTGGTTCCCCACCTGCCTCTAATAGTAATACTAAAACCCAGAATTCAAATTTTAGACTGATTGTAATTAGCTTTTTGAAAAAATGAGCTTTCTTTAATACATACCAAAAGAAGATTTGATCTATATCGACTTAGAGTATTCAATATAGTAAAATTAATATCTTTTATACTTTTGGAATCTAATTAACTCACCTTTATGGCTCTCTGACAGCCGATTTGCTAAAAGGCAGCCTGCCGTCCCTGCACCAACTGTAATTTTCATAGGAAATCATTTTCATCATTTTGCCGAAACATATCTTATGCCGAAACGTATCTTATGC